>JAIPRM010007836.1:0-16660 GCA_025469315.1 Stegophylla sp. TES_Ste_2020 | reverse complement strand
TCCCCTCCCCCGGACCATGTTATGGTACCAGCATGTATCCCCCTAGTATTTAAGCATGTCCCATTCTGTTCTCTTCCCGTTTTTCTTTATAAAATTTACAACTATAATATATTGTTAATTTTTTTGTCACTCATGTTTAAATTAATTCTATTAGTATATACCTAATATCGTTAGCTAAAAAAGAAAAAAAAAAGAAAAACCTACTAACTCCGCAAAGTCACGTTCGGCGTGTTTTGCTCGGTTAATAGGTCACGGATCAGTGTTCCCCTGACCCGTGGGTAGCGAAGTATACCCATAAAAAGGGTGAAAAGCTCACAACACATATATTATTTCAATTGACCTCAAGAGATAATTTTTTTTTTTTTTTTTTAATGATCTGCGCAGCATATAAACACTCAAAATGTACTATTTCACTTTACTGTGCACTGATGATGTTTTAATTTAGAAATTCGGGTTTTTCAGCTCAGTCTGGTCATGTAAAAAACAAAAAACTCGAGAATTAAAAAAAAAAAAGATTTTCGTATGTGTATTCATTTTTTTTTTTTTCGTGAAGTACGTTAACCCGTCACTTCAGCAATTTCCAATAATTGCATTGACATCTTATTAGCTACTCCGTACTTGAGTATTTCGTTGTTATATTAGTAGTTTACACGTTAGGCATATAATATAGGCCTAAGTGGTCACTAACTAGGGAACCGCTTTTTCTTGTGGAAATAATTGCTCAAACATTTCGACCAGCAAATTTTGAAACTTTATCTTCCTCTTGATGGTACTTTGAAGAGATATTTTTTTCAATTACTCAACAATTCAGAAAAAGTACCCAACATTTAACGACAAACACTAGGAAACTCTCTTTTTCATCTAAACATTATAAAAATGTAAACATAGATAAACAATAATAAATGGGAATTATTTCAACGATGATTTAGAAAATATGAATAGAACATTTTGGAAATTTTTAACAAATTTTTTCTAATTATTTTTTATTTTTTTTTACTTTTCTTTATTTATTGGAAAAAAAAGTAAAGTAAAGTTTAGTAAATTAAAGAAAGTTAAGTAATGTAATGTAAAATAAAGTGAAGTACAGTAAAGTACAGTAGCAGAAAAGCTGTGCTACACGTTAGTTTTTTTATATGTCCCCAACCCTATTCAAATAAAAAATTTCAAAAAATTTACAAGTTTCAGAACGTTGTAACGTTTTAGAAGTACAAGGGCAACAGTAGTTTGTATTGTATAGTACGATTACACATATGTATACTTAATTTATTTTTTATTAGTTTTTGTACGTTTTAAGTTATAGTGGCACGAATCAAAGGTAAAATTGGGAAGGTGGGAAGTAAAAGCTGAACATAAACAGTATTTCCACAATAAATAGATTTATATTGTTCAAAATAAGTTTACAAATTCAGAGCTATACCTTTATGTTTGATTTGTCAACAGTAGATATCAACAAATATTCCAATCCTAAAAGACATAGTGATACTAAACACTAATTACTTGGAGAAAAATGCAAAGTATGAAGTAGATAGTAGTCTTCATAAATCTAAAGAAAATAGATTTGTTATTTAAATAGAAAAACATCAAAATATTTAACAGAACTAAAAATGGTAATATTCGTGCAAAAAAAGTCTCAAGTATGACGTGTTGTTATGTTTTATATATTTTGTAAATAAGAAAGTATACCGTATACGTTTAAAAATAAATTAATAGTTTTTCTTTAATATTTACAATACGTCTTCGTAATAAGCAATCGTTTGAAACCCAACTATTTTTTAATTTTCTCTAAAGATACAACTGCTACGCTAATTTTTTCATTCAATTTTTTTATTTATTAATTTGGAAACAAAACAGTAACATAATATTTCATTACGTACGACAAAAAACAATAATTAGACTGTGAGCTGACAATTATTACCGAATATTCGACTTCCAGGTATGAAATTCGACTTGTGAATCACACGTAGCATATCATTATATTATTATTACGACGATTAAAGGAATAATGAATGAAAATGAAAGTTTCAAATTATAAAATAAAAATAAAAATAATTTGGTTCATATGAAGACACACCGGTAAATGGATATCCACATTCCGATACGAATGAATCGATTTTGACAGTATAATGTTTTTCGTCGTTTAAAAAGTAACAATGTATTTTCATTATTATTATTATCATTTTTTTTTTTTCTAATGTATATATATATATTTTTTTTAACAATAAAAAATATTTAACGGATTAAATTAAGAGTGACAAGTGTGTTTCGAATCAAAACCTGTAAAAATAACTCGTTCGGATGTTGAAAGCAGCAGGGTACGGATACACACACACACATTTCTATGTAACAGCGGGAATAAACAATATGTGGATCAAAGACCTCATTCCTAAGTTGTTCTGGACTTGAGACGAAAACTTATCTGTCGGCTTTTTTGTTCGACAACGATTAGTAAACCTAAAATGGTGATATCATTTTATTTTATCGGCATAAAAATACAATATGTCGTACGCCACGGCTAATAAGTAAGTTTACTTAGATATTAAAGTGATAACTATTAATTATTAATATTATTTTCTATCTGACATAGAAAATTTTGAAAATGTGATAAAAAAATTTTGGACATTTTTCTAACATTTTTTTTTTCATCATTAAATTTTTTTTCTTTTATTTAATAGATAAAAAAGTAAAGTGAAGTAAAGTATAGACAAGAAAGCCGGACATACTTCGCATCAATTATATTTTTCGCTCTTCGGGTCAGATACTCTTGGTGAGTGTGTTAAAAATGACGACTGTTATTGTTCTTTATATTATTAACTTCTTTTGCTTATTGAAGAAATTATTTATCGTTTCTTTAAAGCTATATACACACCCTTCAGGAATATCTGACCCGAGGAACGAAAAATATATCCGTGGTGCGAAGTATGTCTGGCTCTCTTGTCTATAATTTACTTTACTTTGCTTTACTTATTTATTTATTTTGTTTTATTTTTACAAACGATTTGTTTTGAACCGACAAACGTACACGTTTGCCAAAACAGTTGCGTAATATCTTACTTTCATTGTCTCGCATGAAACCGTCAAATGAAAAATCGCAGTCGCAAAAGAAAAAAGCAGGACATACTTCGCACGATGAGTGTACTTCGCACGACGGGTGGTATTCTGTTGACGGGCGTATTAAATTTTAAAGAAATGATAAATCATTTTTTCAGTAAAACGATTCTGCACGAGGGAAGTTAATAATATAAGAAAAAAAATGTCCAAAATTTTTTTTCACATTTTCAAAATTTTCTTACACCAAAATCTTTTTCATGGGATTTTCTATCTATGTTTAAATTTTCATAAAATTCTGATCAAAAAATGATGGTTTTCGAGTCGTATTTGTCAAATTTTGGGTAGTTTTTTCCAAAAATAAAAACATTGAAGAATTGAGAAATTCAAAAAATGACCTCACTAAAGTACAATCTAGAGGTGAATCGGGTTTCAAAAAGTTATTGATCGAAACTTTTGGACAAGTATTTCTATACACAGAAAAAAAAAATAAACATCATTGTAAAAACACTCCGTTCAGAATCTAAAATAATAGTAAATAAATTATAAAAAAAAAAAAAAAAAAAAACGTGTTCCCTACACCGTTTACCATCAGAATTAATTAAAATATTATGAGTATCGTCATTATCGTCACCGCTCATCTGTGAAATCTCGTTATGCGACACTTATACAGTTCCCATTAAGCGGTCCACCGATTATTTACTCGCTTGTTTCATGAACGACCGGCTTCACCCGGAGCAGACGCCCGTTTTTAGTTTTATCAATGATAAAGAAAATAATTACAGTACCGGTCGTCGGCGGCGCGTCGGAAAAACCGTTAAAACACGACATGAACGTACCGGTTGTTACCCAGTGACATTTTATTTTATATGATAACACCGTGAAGGTGTATAATTAGCGCGTGCGACAAAACAAAAATCGAAAACCAATGAGTTTAGTCCAGTGTTTCCCAAAGTGGGCGATATCGCCCCCTTGGGGGCGCTAGAACTATCCGAGGGGGCGATTGAGGGGCATAATAAAAGTCGACAATGACTTATTCAATGTGAATTTTCATTCTCCGGTCACATCGTCGTAATGCCTGTACGAATTAATAAAATATGTACTCATATATTTTGTATTTATCATACTTAATAATAAATAAATATTTTATATGATTTTATTACTTTTTATCTGACAGGCATTTTAATACCGATGCTGATAGCTTTGTTTGGCCTAAAATATATATATATAAACCAATAAAAAGCAATTAAAAACATTATAATGCCTAATACATTTTTGGGAAGGGGGCGGTGAGAGATTTTATTTTACGCTTAATGGGGCGTTGCGTAAAAAAAGTTTGGGAAACACTGGTTTAGTCGATTCGTGATTGGTTTACGCCCACTGCGGGTCCATCACCATCGTTGACGCACTACGCGTTTTTAGTATAAGATTATAAAATTTTACACATTATTTATTGATTAAAGCGTTGATGGACCTGAGACGAGTGATATATTTTTTTATTTAATTCTTTCTCGATGGAAAATAATAACTCTGCCAAATACGCGTGAATCGACGAAACAGCTTCTCTTCGAACCTGGGATGACCTTAGTAATATAACTACGGTGCGAATTCGTATGTATTTAATCTTTAACAAACGAATAAGCATTTAAATTATTATTTATTGTTATTTTTTTTATTTCTTGTCCACTTGTATTAGTTAACTTTTCACGGACTTTTTTGTCTACCGAAAAAAAATCACTAAATCAATTATTTAATAATTTTCTAAGTTCGTTGATCACTCCAAATGGTCTAATATTTTCTTTCACGTGATATATGCTAGTGATTTCTGAATTATTAGCAAAATATTTAGAAAAAACACAAAAATCCTATAACAAGCAAAAACATGCAACACAATTTTTGATATTAAATTATTTTAAGTATAATAGAGGTATAGCATCTTTTATAATATACTTCTATACGTGTAAACTGCAAACAAATGTTGAAATGACCTTTAATTATAGTCTCTATTGTAGTATACGCGTGGTATTCTTTGATCATCGAGCAGGATACTTGTAGTGGATATGATGATTTTTAAAAAAACAAAAATAACAAGCTGTGATATTTAAACTTATTACTCCATTCTGTGATAATGACTCAAAAGTTCGTTTCATGCTCGAATGATAAGAATCAAAATATCACAATAATAAACGTTGTTTTAGTTATTATTGTACGTTTATAACTCTTTTGATACTTAAATAATATTTTACGGAAATTTATGAAATTATAATAGTTTACGATGTAAATATTTGTAATAAACTAACAAATGTTTTTCAAATATTACCGAGACTTATTGTTACACAATTAAAAATACGATTATTAAACCGAATTTGTAAATAATTTGATAGATTATGAATGAATTAGAGTTTCTAGAAATCAACTTTAAAAGGGATATATAGGTATACCACCAAACATGCGATTTTAAAAAGATATGACCGTAATACGGAGTAAAGTGTAGGCAACAAATGTTTAACTTGAGCATTGTGATTTCTGTATTATACGGAATTCTTAAAAAATAACAGAGTTCACATTATCTTAAACTCAAATACATATGTGATTGTATCATATTATAATTGCATAGAATGATCAAAAATATTATATGAGGATTTATTTTATCTATAAAAACCTAAAAAAAAATGTACGAATATTATGTGTAATATTTGATTTTCGTCTAAAACAGTTGTCAAAGAATATCAAAAATTTGCATTATTTATTAAACACTTAAAAAAATCTGTTTTTTTAATTCCTATTATGACTGTTGTCATTTCTTGTGTTCAATTTTTTCGGCTAAAATAAGTTTCTGAAGAAATATTTTTTTCGAACGAAATACTTTTCTTATAATATATTTTTTGAATAGAATATTTTCTATCAAAATACGATTTGGATAAAATATTTTCGGATGACGAATTTTCGACTCAATTACGTTTCGGATGAAATACGGTTTTGACTTAACTAAAATTTACCATTTTCATAGTTTTTATACTACCTCAAAAAACGGGTTTAATCTGTAGCATTATTAATTATAGTCTATAGTGTTTTTATTGAAGTGAAATTCGATGTTAAACAACGCGCCTTGATTTTATTAGTAGAAAAACATGTTCGTCACGTGCACAATATGTTGCAAATGGGAACGCCGTGAGTTAAATCATTTTGTGATATAATATTTTACACATATTAACCGTCGTCATGTCAGCGTTTTCGTAAAACCTAAGTGGAATTTATATCTAATTTCATTTTTTTTTTTTTTTTACAAAATGTTACTCGTAAAAACGTACACAACAAAATACAGTCTGCGTTCTTTTCTACGTCACTTAAGAAGAGTTTGGTTGATATTTTGGATTCTAAGTGGAACGAAGAAGGTAGTATGTTTATTTTAGATTCTGAATGAAGTGAATTGTTTTTACAATGATGTTTATTTTTTTTATCATTTCCTTTTGTGAACACTATTTCGTATAAAAATACTTGTCCGAAATTCTCGGTCAGCAATAATTTGAAACCAAATTTGCCTATTGCTGGTAATTTAAACGGGTAATTTTCGAATTTCTCAATTCCTCTTTATATTTTGATTAAACTATCCAAAATTTGACAAAAAAACTCGGAAACCATGATTGTTTAATTTAAACTTTATGAAAATTTAAAGATACATTGAATGTAATATAAAAATATTTTAACCCGAGAAAATTTTGAAAATAAAAAATTTGGTCATTTTTTTCTAACACTTTTTTTCTCATTAAATTTTTTGCCCTTTTTTTATTTATTGCAAAATTATATTCTTCACAGTAATGTGTATAATCTATCGATATTTTATTTTAGATAAAACTTGGATTTAAAAAAAAAGAAAAAATTTTAAAGGTGTTTTGTTAAACTTTGAGTAGCTTTTTCCGAATTTTGAAAAAAAATTATTGAGAATTTTGTAAAATTAATTCTTCAAAGTACCTAGAGCAGAATTTTGATTCAAAAAGTTGTGTTCAAAATTTAAGGAAAAGTTTTACTATATGAAAACCTTTTTGCAGAAAAACAAAAGAAAAAAGTAAATTAAAGTAAACTTAAGTATAGACAAGAAAGTGGGATATATACTTCGCACCACAGATATTCTTCGCTCTTCGGGTCAGACATTTTTGGTGATTGTGTTGAAAATGATGACTAGTATTGTTCTTTCTATTATTAATTTCTTTCGTTTATACTCGTCTTATTGAAGAAATCATTTATCGTTTCTTTAAAATTCTACACACCCTCCAAGAGTATCTGACCCGAAGAGCGAAGTATGTCCGGCTTTCTCGTCTATACTTTACTTTATTTTTATATTATTTTTTTAATTATTTTTTAAGTCAGGAAATTTCAATAATCACTCGATTTTACCGAAACCTGAACTATTAATGTTTATTTAACTCGTTTGGTCATTAATGGAAGTACGTGATATTTTCTTACACTCACGGATCTCGAGAACGCAGAAAAATTAGTATAATTATTAAAGGAAAATTTCTCTTCGCATGAAACGTACAGACTAACTTACTATGAAGTTAGTATGTAACCATCTACAGATATATCTCCATAAAAAGTAGCATTTAATTGTTGGCTACATGATAAGTACGATATTATTATGTAATATGTAACGAGCGGTATTTTATTCGTTTTATCGTCTCGAACAGGATTAATATGAACGAATAAGAATATTATATACATAACTAACGGAATAGTAAATGAATAATATGAAGGAATAACGTTGTTTATTCTTTGGAATAGATTTTCAAAAAGATACATTGTCGACAAAAAAATTTTCTCACTAACAAATAAATACCGCAGTCTAAACATTTTATTATTAATGTAAATATGCATTTCGAATAGTTCGAAATTTGCTAGTTATATTTATAACTTGGGTTTAAAATTTTGAGCGTTAAAAACGCATAGAGTAAAAATGTATTCATGCAATTTCAGATTCTGTATGAAACGAAAAAACTATCTAGTGTTTTTAGTATTATATTTTATTTTTACTTATTTTTTGTTCTGTGAAACATCTTTCGTATAATAATACTACAAAAATTTTGACCAGCAACTTTTTAAATCAAAAATTGCCTCTAGATTTTAATTTTTTGAACTTCTTAAGCGATTTTAGTTTTCTCAGAATTCGATGAAAACTACCAAAAATTTGAATTAAAAAAATCATTTTTAATATATGAAATTAATTTTTTTCTAACTCTTTTTTCTATAGCAAAATTTTTTCTCCCTTTTCTCAGTTAATAATGAAATTAATTTCAATGCAATTTCTATCGACAAAATTAAAAACGTATAAAAATGGACTAAAATCTATTTAAATATTTTGTTAGTGAAACCCTGTGTATGGTTTAGACTGTAGAGCTTGGCAGTATTTAACATTAAATACATTTGAAATACAAAGAACAAAATAGGTAAGTAATATTGTTGAAAATTCGTAAAGAAAAAAGCTTTTTGAATTTATAAAAATAATTCATACTTAAATATCCATTGCTTATATTTCTCACCAAAAAGAAAATTTTAATTTTATTATATAATATTTAAACCTACAATATATTTGTTTCAAATATAAATTATATATTATTTTAAAAATAAAAAAAAAAATAATGGAAGATTGGAAATATTCGTAAAATTTATAATATTTTCGAACATAATGCACTTGAAAAAAAAAAAAAAAAAAACTGAATTCCAAAATGTTATTCAAACACTTTTACTCGCAACACACTCTAAGCATTTGAACTAACTCGTGTAATTATGAATTGTGTAGAATATTAATAATAATTTCCTACATTCAGTTCATGAATTACTAAATTGAGTTCTAAATTTAAATAATATTATGTTATAATCTTTCGACGGTGATACATTTGAAAATATCCGTAGCAAAGACAGTTTTCACTATTGGCATCAATGTATAAAATTCAAAAATAGAAGTTTCACTCTATGGTACTCGTTGAAAACACAGCTGTTTTATATGTTACATACTATTACAAAATAAAATGTTCCCGAATCGATTTAATGTTAATATTGACGACAAATCACAATAAACACTTGTGTGTGCGACGTACCTTACTGTAATAAAAATATTTTACTACGTACCTGTGTACTGCATTTCAATAGACGTTGTCCATACAAATATTATATTATTGTCACTTTTATTGTGTTGTCGATTATTATTATTATTATTATTGATGTCAGTTAATTATTTCTTTTTTCAAAAATCTATTAGCTCGCAGAAGACCACCGTATCAAATCGGCGTAATGAAGAACGACTGATTTGATAACTCTAAATGTACCGAGTTCTGTAATATATGAATAATACATCTTCGTTTTTTTCGTCAAAACTAAAATTACTTTTTCAAATTTTTTATAGCGATCGACGAAATTAATAATTAAATTTGTATTCAGTTCAATAGAATATTCAATAAATACACCTACGGTATAGTATAGTCAGTTGTCGGGCGCTCTCTCTCGCTGTCCCGTCCTGTTTGTATTTACATCATAAAATTATTTACTTATTGTACTACAAGCATTTTCAGATTGTAAATTTTTAAACAAAAAATATTTAATATGATCAACAGAGAAGGTAAGATAATAGTGGTGGTCATTTTGTCATTTGAGACATTGGTGATGGGTAAAAGAACATCATTTAGAAGATTTATCGGTTAATTTGATGCGTGACAGTGTTTTTCGATATTATATTTAATTTCGTTGTTTTGCCGGAAAAAAATTCTCATAGGAGCTCAATGGATAATCATATCATTAGTTTTAAAAACAATGCGAAATCTTAAATATTTGGTTGAATTAAAAAAAAAAAAACTAAGTTAGTTTTGAAACAGTAATAGAAATGAATGCACTGCGTGAAAACTCGGTTTACCAATTGGGAAAACTATTGGAAATTCAAAACAATAATTCCCCCAATACAGTACCAAGGTCCAAAGTGTATTATGTGATTATCTATCTATAGACAGAGGCTTCAAACTTAGGGTTACCTATATTTCTATATCCTACTCCTGTAAGTAAGATCCTTATAGAGAGACTAAATTAATAATTTAGGCGAATTTTATTAACAGAAAAAAACGTTTTCATATAGATACATAAAAACTTTTCATTAAAAGAGCACGTTTTACACCTTCCAACCCCATGCTTTATGCTACAAAATGCCAGGCCTATACTATCTAATTACCTAAGTTAACGTCCACCCCTCTCCCAATTTATATTTGTCACAATTTTAGATTCTGAATTTGAACGATTCTAACGATTTTACATTGATGGTTTTATTTTATTATTATTATTATTATTATAGAAGCATTTTTTCTACTTGAAAATGTGCTCAGATCAGAATATAATAAAATTTGGGTTTTCGGCTGATGATTTTATTTGCATGGTAATCTCTCGATGACAGGTCATCTTTTGAAATTTCAATTCCATTCCAAAGCTCCGTTCAGAATAGATTAATTCAAGAAACGATTTAGATTACCCCACCTGAGAGGTGAAGAATTTCTATGAAGTGAAAAATTTACGGCTTAATGTATAAAAATAAACTACAGATTTTATTTTGGATTCTGATTGAAACGGAAAAGCTAGTATTTTTACGACGATGTTAATTTTATTTTTACGCAAACACATTTTGTACAAAAATTATTTGTCTAAAAGTTACAAACAGTAATTTTTTAGATTATAAATCACACCCAGGTGGTAATTAGAGAGGTCATTGTTGAAAGTTCTCCATACTATTTCCAAAAACAAGGAAAACTTGTCGAATTCTAAATACTATTTGCTGATAATTTAAAATAATCCCATTCACATATACATCTAACTAATTCACACAAATAGTAAGTCAACTCTTGTTTTTATAGTAGTTTAAAGTTAGAATTTGTTTGAAATTGGTAATTTTTTATTAAAATAGGAATGCTTTTTCAACTAAAATCTCATAAAACATTCAATTTTTAATCGCATAGAAATTTTCTTTTACCGAAATATTCCTCGCGCAATTTTCTACACGTGGCATTATTTTCATGAAAATCAGCTAAATGAATAGTTTTCTCGAGTATTTAAATGACAACAGTTTATTCTGTAAATTATCCATTCCAAAATTGATATTGCTTAAATTCCGAATTATGTATAAAATATAAAAATGTAACAAATATTGCTAAGCATATTCAATGTGAAACTTATGATAATTTATTTTATTATGGTAAAATTGACAATTGTTATTGTCTAAGATTACTTCAAGCTACGTTAAAAATCGTTTTAATGAATAAACAAATATTTTATCGTTTCCTTAAAATTCAACACAACTACCAAGAGTATACCACCCGATTAGAGAAGAATGCCCATGGCGCAAAGTATGTCCCTCTAATATCACTCCCCCTTATAATCCTTACAAGGAGCTTAGTTGTTCGCGTAATATTTTAAAGCCCCGCTCCTATTGTTAAACTAATTTGTTATTGACTTTACTAGTAATTTACTATGAGTACAAAAATTATCATCGGATGACCTATGAAAAAAAAAAAAATCTATACATTTTTTTTCGTTTTTACCAAATTCAATTACGCATAAAAATTAAATATCAAAGTTATTTTAATATTTGACGAAGTAAACACTCGTCCATTACTTACATAATATTAGTTGAATAAATGTGCTCCCAAATAGTGTTATTCATAACTTCTAATTAAAAAAGCAAAATTTTTTTTTTATGCGTTTAAATTTGAATACATTTTTTTTTATAATTATTCTAAACGCACTGTAATCATTATTTTAGTGGGTCAATAATTTGACGACATAATACGAATATTATAAAAAATAATTTTATTCAACTAATTTTATGACTTGGACATATATGTAAAATATACGAATTCAAATAGAAATCTACCAACAATAAAATATATTATAAATAAATATATCACAATAAATCTCTTTTCGTATTTCAGTAATCTTTATTTATTTTTAAAATAAAACGAAGTTGTCTCGTATCAAACGGACCAAGTTATAAAATATTAATAATATATTCAACTGCGAAGAAGTAATTTTATACATTGCAATCTAATAATAATTATTGCATAATATTCAATAACGGTAATTTTTAATCGTTACAGTTAGAAACGCCATTTAATATGTCAACGATTATTGTGATAGGGTTTTATGTATTATTTATTTATAAATAAATAATTTTTGTATTTATTTATTATATTGATAAAACGAGATTGTATTATTTTTACTAACTATTGCATGGAAGAGAAACGTGATATAGACAGGTACCTAATAAAAAGGTAATTACGTAAATATTATTTGCATCTTAAGAAGCTTAGTAAATTGTTTGAAATAAACCTGTTTTATGACTCAAAATTACACCGCATGGCTACGACGAATATTGAAAAAAGAGTTTCACCAAATTCACAGTGTTTACTCTTTATTATATTTTATTATATTTTTTATTGAGTTAGCATTAAATTACTTATATATATATATTTTTTTTAGATGATATTTATTTTTCCATGCACACGTTTTCGCATAGAAATACTTATCAAGAAGTTTTGACCAGAATTTGAGTCAGAAATTGACTTTTGGAAGTTAATTTTTCAAAATCCTCAATATTGATTCCAAAATATGTCAAAAACTCATTTAAAACTTTTTATTTTTAATCTTTAGATGTAGATAATATATTTGAATATAGATAGATAATAATATGAAAAATATTTTGGAGAAAGAACATTCGTCAAAAATTGTTTTTCCTGTTCTCAGTTAATAGCGGGATATAAAAATGGCTGAATAAAGAAGAATTATTTTTTTTTTTTAATAATTATAAATAAAATTATTTTACATTAATCAAAGCTCTAATCAGAATAATTTTATTGAAGAAACTATTAATTGTTTTATTTTAATTTAACACATCAACTAATTCCCATCCGAGGAGCGAAGAATACCAATAGGGCGAAGTTTGTCAAGCTATTTTTGTTATTATGAATTACATAAGTGAATAAAGATTTGAATCAAATAATTTGCTCTCCGATACTCGTCAAATCAAAGAAATTGATTTGGATTTCAAAATTCTTATCTTTTGGTTTTTCATAATCCATAATTAGGTTAAGTTAGACTCATTTTTTGTGACGACACTTGAACCACTATTCATGCGAATGAAAATATCTCTTAGATTGCCTATATTTTACTCCTTAAACAATGTTCATAATATAATTAAACGTATTATGTTGTATTTTTTAATGCTTTCGTCGATGCTGTCCACGGTTTCATGAGACAAAAAGACTATTATATTAATTTTCAAGAGCTTTCGAATGGGCGAAAAAAATATATTTTATGATCTTTTGTTAAGTATAAACTGATAATTAATTATCTTGTTTTGTGCAGACTTATGCAAATTTTCACGTAGATTGTTGTTAAAATTAAATTTTTCATTTACCGATCGATGAAAAATGTTTTATTCTCAAATCGGTGGCGTATTCAGGACTTTTTCGAATGGGTAGACGTTAAAAAGTGGTGTGTAGTATGTTCGGATGTTTATGATTGTACGTTGCCGTTATTTATTCGGTATATATTTTGAAATAATTATAATTTCCAGTTTTCCTTTTTCAAATTCCATTAATTATTACATTTTCATCTCTAATCTGTAGCGTTCACCGAACGGATATCATTACCGGCCCATTAAACATGTCCTTAATTTTAAATCTACATAAAATAATTAGACACTAGTAATTAGTCACTAATTGTATGTGAGATGAATTTAGAATTCGACTGCCTTCATATGGGTCCTGAGATAAGATACTCGTTTTTTAAACAAGAATATCATGTACGTCTCGGTATTTATGTTTCTATAAATTTTTCCGTTTATTTTGTTAATTCAACGTCCATTTGTTTTAAATAATGTACGGTTTAAAGAATTAATAAAATACATTAATAGATATATTATATAACACCAATCGTGATGGTTTATTCATGTCAAAATGATGTTATGAGGTGAAAATTTCATTCAACTTACCTTGGGTACATATTAGTATCTCATTAAATGATAAAATAGTTGGTATTTGGCAGCAAGCCTAATAACCCTTCAAACACCAATATAAAACTGTTAATTTGGGTGTAAAACAACGATTTTATTTTTATGAAAACACCGTTCAATTTTTAATTTAAATTGTGCTCAATTTTTTTTTTTTTAGAAATTGATTTATAGTTTCTATCATGTTTTTCTAGCAGTCGTAAAATTTTCTGAAACTAAGGATCAATGAATACATTTTTTAAACTTATTTCTAAGAATTTTTATCTCCAATTGTATATTAGGTCATCAAAAATAAGTAATTATGTACTTCAAAAATGTTTATTTTCATGAAATAACGGCATTGTGTTGGTAAAAATTTTTGGACCCCTCCCATGAAAAATTCCTAAACACGCTACTGATTGGCATTGATTGGCTAATCATCACTGTTAAATACTAATTCAAATAAAAATGTGTAAGTCAAATAGGATAAAAAATCACGGGATCAGGATATTTATTATCATAAACTAATTTGGCTTCACAAATCCACAACCGATAAATTCAGATCTTATGTGATAATTATTTTAATTTTATAAATATTGATATTAATTATAATGATGTGATATTTGATACATATAATTATAATATTGATTTTATCCGTAAAGGTTATATAAGATCTTAGGCGCAGATGGCTCCCGTACAAAATTTGTGTCTATTCCACTGTATATTGATATACTTAAATACATATATTATTTTTTTTTAACATAAATTTGTTTTTGAGCTTGACATAAAACAAAATACGTTTCTATACGTTTTCTTTGTGGCCGATTTTCACAACGCTTTCGTTACCATGGTTACAAATATTAAAAGCAATAAAATTAATCCGAAAAACATATTTATTTTTCTTAAATTTTCCTCGTAAATAATATGTATCAAGTTTTTTTTTTTCATTAATTGTAACCCTAAATATAATAATATATGCAATAAAAATATTTGTTGATTGAAAATACATTATATTTTCAGGCTAGATAAAAGCTTTGTTTGCTTTTGCTTTTGCTTTGTTGTGCTCGATTCTTATAACGCTTTTGTTATATATATATTTTTTTTATTACCAATTATTTGCATTAAAGTAGAATAAGTATATTATTGATATTCAACATTTTGAATTCTAATGCTAAACGCCAAACCCATTTTCGGGAAAATAAAGAAGTAACAAAGAGTATGAGAAGTTTATGAGTGTTACGCCTCACCGTCTAGTTTATCAATGAGTGATGTAGAAAAATATGACGAATTGCATGTTTATTGTAGGAGAGTAATGTTAAACGAAGAAATCTATCAGTTTCAATAATTTCTTATCTGTTTATGATTTACAAATAAGAAATCATATACTGCAGATAGGTAAATGATATTGGTACATTATACACCTAATTAATAATTACAGGTACAAGTAAAAATATTTAGGTATATATATTAGAATAGTGAGTCATGTAGTAAAGTAATAAAATTGTTCTGAAAAAAATATATATGATTCGAAGATTTGTCTCGTAGAGGAAAAATATATACGTTTTCGTTTTTTTTGATGTGACTCTCACTTTTCTTAGAAAACAAACAAATAATCAACGCTTTTAAATTTCCGTTGTCAATTACGATCGAGGGGGGGAGGGAGGGGATGAATATTTTGAGTGTACCGTAATCGTTTTAACTATTATTTAGTTAGGAAAAAAGCGCGAGTGTACAGTATAACAATATATCTACACTTGCACATCATAATCAATATCCGATTATATATTTTTTAAACTCGTCGGTTTGCACACAACACTTAATAATAGGTCTTACGGATTTGAAAGTTTCTTCTCTCTCCGTTTATTTCGCATCTAACCGTTTGAATATATCATTTCAAATCTGAAAGTAATGAGATAAATCACGTCGTCGTTCACAAAACGATTTTGAATGGAATCTGCAATCATCGATATATAGGACTAACAAACGATAGAGACGCTGCTCGCCGCTGAAAACAGGCCGAGTTCCGTTAATCCAATATGTATTTCCATGATCATTATGCATTCCTTGAACTGTTGCCAAACTACGAAAAACGGAAGAATCCGAATCGTTTTTAGATTCCGAGCAGAGCGAAGAAGCTAGAGTATTTACAATGATTTTTATTTATTTTAAATTTTTTCGTTCACCTGTATGTATATTATACTTGTCCAAAAATAACTTTTCGAATTTCAATTTCGCTCATTTTGATAATTTCGGGAGTCTATTTTTCGAAAATACTAATATAGTCTTTTCGGAATTTCGGAAAAAATGTCCAAAATTTGACAAAAATGACTTCAAAACTATTTTTTTTTTACAAAACTTTATAATTTTTAAGTAAAATATTGTCTTGAATAAACAATAACTTGTGGATACACACTTTTAGATTCTGAATGAAGTGAAGAAGCTAGTGTTTTTACAATGATTATTTTTTTTTTCTGTGTACAACTTTTCGTATAGAAATACTTGTCCAAAAGTTTCGATCAATAACTTTTTGAAACCGGATTTGCCTCTAGATTGTACTTTAGAGAGGTCATTTTTTGAAAAAAAACTACCCAAAATTTGACA
>JAIPRM010007835.1:0-16661 GCA_025469315.1 Stegophylla sp. TES_Ste_2020 | reverse complement strand
TCTATATTACATAAATCAATATAATTCACACTTGCTCATGTTTTAATTGAAACAGAATTAGTTTATACCAAAAGGGATTATATAAAAAATTAATTTACATACCTAATTATTATTTCAACGAATAATTAAATCAAAATAATATAGTTCAAAAACAATTATTCCATTAATAAAATTTTTTAATCTAAATTTTATAATTCTTAAAAGATTCTAATTCATAAATATAAATATGTAATTCTTTATGACAGATGGTATTGAACTCATCAAAAAAAAAAAAAAAACAAGTTTCGCTGTAAAAATTTCAGGAATAATTTAGAATACATTAGATATACAAGTTGTGTATTTTTAAGCAAAAAAATGGACGAGTGCGAATGAATCTAATTTGGTGGTATATGATTATATATTACAGATTATTAGAGTTGTCTAATAATCTGTTGCCCTTCCCCTTCCCTCATCCAAAAATTATTCGTTTACACATGTTTGAAAACAACATCACATTGTTAATAAATGTTCAATATTCGGAAAAATATCCTAAATCAAACTTGTACAGATATGGTCTTATGTTGCGTTGCCCCTGGCGTCGCTTAAGAGCCCGTAAGCAAAATTGTGTAATTAATTATGTGTTGCCCCTGGCGTGGCGTAAAAGCCCGTATGCAATGATGCATGTATTTATCTGTACAAGTATGATGTAGCTGTTGGTGTGCAAATCGACAAAAATAGTGAATATTTGAATGAAATAATTATCAATATCATAAATAATAAAACATGTTTAACAAATTGCAATATTATATTCAACAACTTAACACGGGTACTGGTGATTGTGGTCTCGATATGGTGGCCAGTACGTGACAATAAAGTATAAGGTGACGGAAAATGACAAACAATATTGTATTATTACACCAAGTTGATATATTTGAATATTTGATACAAACTACTAGAGTGGATAGTGTAATACAGGGATTCTCAAAGTCTTATGAACACTGTACCCCTTTTTACAAATAAATTTTTTTGGGTACCCCTTCTTAGTTCCTAAACTAAAATCTATTTAAAAACCTACATACATTTTTATTCCATTAAGATTAAGTTATTAAAAACTGATCCACAAAAAATTTTAAAAACTAATATCGCTTATTTTCAAAGAAATAGTGAGAAAGGTACTTATAGATTTCAGTGTTTTTTTCCTCTATTTTAATTTAAAGGTTTGTTGGCCAGACTCGTACCCCTTAAAATATTTCGAGTACCCCCAAGGGGTACGCGTACCACAGTTTGAGAATCGCTGATGTACGTATATAACATCCTATAATATCAATATAAATATAAAAATTAAATTAAAGCTATTTTAAGTGCATTTTATATCATAATTTTTGGCATTTTATATTGCATTTTTTGCATTTTAAGTGCGTATTTCATTGTATTTTTTTGATATTTTTAATGCATTTTTTTAGGTTTTTTAGTGCATTACATTCACAGCCCTAATTATAATACATATATTTAAAAAGTTGAAAATATTTGGACGTGGTGAATAAGTTAGTGTCGAAAAAGTAAAATACCTCTAGTATAATATTATGAGAACCCCTTGTTAAATAATAATATTTAACAGTTTAGGGAGCCAATTCAAATATAAATTTTTTGGGAGCCAATTCAATGGTCGCCATAATAATGAATACAAACATATTCGGGTACTTTCACAATAATTTATAATGCGTGTGAATATACATATTATGTCGGTGTAGTAGGTACTTAAGGAAATCAAAAAAGAAATTCAGAATGGATATTGGAATAGGTAATAAAATAACACGGTGATATTTTATTAAATTAATACTCACAATATGTCATCAATTTTGTAACGGTTTTTGACCTACGAGTACAGATGAAAAAATAACAATAAAATTATATTATACTACTAGCAATTAGTTCGACGTCCCAACAAGAATATACTATCGTGGCTAGCGCGAAAAATGACGCACATTGTTCGTAGCCGCCGTACTAAATCATCTATTGGCACTCGACATTTTTGAAACAGGTGCGATGTCGCCACGCCTCGCGGAAACATAAAATTGAGTGCTGATCGGCCGATATAAGTACGTCATGAAGTCAAAAAAAAAATCCGAACATACTTCGCACGATGGGTGGGATTCTCTTGGCGGGTGTATTGAATTTTAAAGAAACGATAAATCATTTGTTCAATAAAACGATTCTGAACAAAGGAAGTTAATAATACAAAAAATAAATGAAAAAAAAAATGTTAGAAAAATGTCCAACATTTTTTTTTTCACATTTTCAAAATTTTCTTACACCGAAATCTTTCTTATATTATTTTCCGTCTATATTTAAATTTTCATATAGTTCGGATCAAAAAATGATGGTTTTCGAGTCGTTTTTGTCAAATTTTGGGTAGTTTTTTCTCTCTAAAGTACAATCTAGAGGAAAATCCGGTTTCAAAAAGTTACTGATCGAAACTTTTGGACAAGTATTTCTATACGAAAAGTTGTACACAGAAAAAAAATAAATAAATAAATAAATAAACATCATTGTAAAAACACTAGCTTCTTCACTTCATTCAGAATCTAAAAATAAAATAAACATCATAGTAAATCACTAGCTTCTTCACTTCGTTCAGAATCTAAAAACTGATTAAATTTTTTTTTTAATAATACTTTACCTAATTTATGGAAATGCAAAACTTGAAGTAAGGACACCATTTTTAATTCTTAAATAAAAAGTATATACACAATTATTTATGATTAATTATGTATAAAGAAAGACTTATAAAAATTATCAAAGTCACCCCAATCTATACGGTATAAAAAATAAGTTTTTTCTATATTCATTAAAATTTCGGGATAGGGGTTGGATCCCCCCCCCCTTAGGGGCTCTCTTCGAAACGCGCGTGTGCAGAGTTTCCATTCTTTTTGTGAGGAAAACAAGCATTTCTAATTTCTCGAAATGTAATGTTGAGGAAGGAACGGTAGCATTGCGCCCATTTGTCTTCTTTTTTTTTATTTTTTGTGTCGTTTAAACACTCGTACGAAAAAAAATTAGAAAAATAAGTTGTTTAGCATTTTTCAGCACTACTATCAGAGTAGAAAATTAAAAACAGTTGCTATGCTAATATCACAGAATATATTATTATAATACATATTTTTTTGTTGAGTTAATGATTTTTGCCCGTTGTTGTATATACACTTGTATACCGTCGTTTATTTATTTCCAACCTATGCCTCGACGAACATAATAAAATTCCATCGCTTCGGCGGAGCATATTATTTTAATATTCTCATTCGCATTTACAAAAAACTGTGTCGTCGGAATGCACCTGTGTGATATTTTCTAATCGTTTATTATTGCAAAAAACGTGTACACGGAAATTTAGTTGTATAATATGGAAGCTTCAATGACTATTATACGTTATGATAATTGGTTTATTTTTTTTGGGGGGGGAAACACTTTTTCTAAAATATCTAATTTGGTCGCGTTCTATTATTTTTCCAAGTCGAGCAATATAAACACTACACACTTAACTAAACTTTTGCCGTATAATTTGAAACTAATGCATTAACGCAAATAAATGGGGGCTTAGGAACCCCAAAAGTATTTTTACCCCCCCCCCCCCAAAAAATGTATGATATTTGAATAGGTATATATAAAAATATTTATGGTGTAACAATGAATATTACTTTAATGATATTGAGTGATATTCTATAATACTATATGAATCAATTATTAACTATAAAATTACTAATAAACACAATATTTTCTTATGTTTTATTAACCTATGTTGAAATACAAATTGTATTTCAATGTTTTTTTTTTTTTTATATAATCTTTGATCCTTAAATACATTTTCATTATATATAGATGTACGATAAATAAGCGTAGGTAAAATAGGTACATCATACATATTTTATACGACTATACTTATCAAAATGAATAAAAAAAATTACATTTCGAGAAATTAGAAATGCTTGTTTTCCCCCCAAATTAAATTTTTAATCCTATTTACGCCTATGAACTAATGTGAACCAATGAAATTCGATATCTCTTAAATATCGCAAATTATCGAGGTCATACAACAGTACTGATATTAGTATTAGTAGATAAGACAGATGCGAGATTGTTTATTGAGAAGAAAAAAAATCAAATTTATTGTTTAAACAATTGTGGTTCAACACCACATATTTTGATTTATAAGGAAATAAAAATTAATCTACTTAAAAGATATTATATCAAGACTGATTTTAAATTGGTAGGTTTAATTTAAAGTACGTACTTTACAACGCTACGCACGTGATTTGTCACACAGTTTGTGTGCCCCCTTAAATACGGCCCCGCTTCACACCATGGGGCATATGGATACGTACTTCGCTTTCCGGGTGGGATATTCTTTTGGTGGGTGTATTGAATTTTGAAGAAACAATAAATATTAAACCAGGATGATCTTGGATATCAAAGGGCCCAAAAAGCAATTTTTTGTCCTTGAGCCCTTTTTATGACCTAAAATAATGTCTGGCAAACTGCAGTTAACAACAATATGACGCGCCGCAGGGAAGTCACTAACGCATTCAATATGTATATATCATAGGCATTATTCAGTATTTATACAAATATAAATATATATATATTAGATTCTGAACGAAGTGAAGAAGCTAGTGTTTTTACAATGATGTTTATTTCTTTTAATCCACCTGTCGTGCGAAGTGTGTCCGGCTTTTTATAAAATTAATGTGATATTTGTTTTATAATTTCATTCCTATTGGCTAATGGCTATTCTATTGCCTGAAGAATACAAAGTAACTTTTTTTTTAAAAATTATTTTATGAAGTTTAAAAATATTATATTTATACCATTTATTTAGTGTACGTTCTTCTTATTAACATATTCTGTTGAAATATTATTCAAAAATTATAAAACTTAAATATAGAAATTAACTAAAAACATTTTCATTTAAAAAAGAATTAACTGTTGGAAGGGGTGGTGGATAAAATTCATTTTTTGTTTGTCCCGTATTTTTAATTTTGAAATCTGGCAACCCTAATTTACGAGGTGTAATAATTAAGTAAGGAAACTGATTGAAAATAAAAAAAACTTATATTTATAAATTAAAGTACAACAATATGATCCCCTTCAAAATACTCCCCTTGGACAGTGCTATACACTATTAGTGTTAGTCAACGTCATAATAACAACAGAAAAATGCTGTGATAATATTATAACTGAAATACAATTTTTTTTTAGAGACAGAAATCAATTATATTTTTTTACATGTTCAATACAGGATCTTAGCCTTCCCAATTATAATTCCTGGATAACCACTTACTGGCCTACACAATGGTCCACTAAAAACATGCACTTTAAACCCACTATTATGGTCTTATGGACTTCCAAAACATCTATTTATAGATTTAAATTAGAAAATTAACATCCAGTTTCCAGATTCACAGTGCTACCACATGCACGAAAAAAAATCTGTATCATAGAGCCTAATTTCAATTCAAAAAATTACCATTCAAAGCTTTTGGATTAGTATTTCTATACGCGCACCATGTTTACAGAACGGAAAAAAAAAAATAAACATCAATATGAATTTGTAAATTAATAAACTTCTTCGTTCAGCTCAGAATCTAAAAGTACTTTCAAATTTCACAGTAGTTAAAGTTTTACTAAAAAAATTTAAATAGCAAATAAATAAGACTAAACAATTTGGATTCCCTCACCCTTAATATATTTTTTAATAACTAGATATTATATTTTCATGTTATTATAACGGCTGATCACTTCTCCACAGGACACATAAACTTTTAAATTTTAATATGACACAATTTTATAATATGTCATTTTTTTCTTAACACCATTTATAATATATAATATTTTGTTAAGGAGTAAAGGGAACAAAAAAGAGACTAAAATTTTAACAAAAAAAAAAGCCGAACATACTTCGCACAAATAACTGCATAATTGTAATGCAACCTCAATTTTACTTATAACAAAATTGTATAAGATTGAGTGGGTACAAACATAACGCCAACTAAGACCATCTCACCTAAGAAATGAAGAATACCCATGGTGTGAAATATTTTTACTAACTTTTTAAGTTTGTAACTTTAAGTAAAACTAATAAATTCTATCAAAATACTAACTTTAAATAGTTATAAAACAAAAACTTGACTTACAATTTTTGAGATTTTTTTCAGTACCGTTAAGAATACACATGAATATGTTTTTATTAAATGTTTAAGTCTTAATATCCATATTTTAAAATTTCATCAATTAAAGAGAAATTTTCGATATTTTCAAAGTTCTGTACTTACCTCAAAATTGGTCAAATGCGTGACTATTTTTAGTAGTTGGTGGAAGTTTCAACTTTCTAGCTCTATTATTTTTTGAGTTATGATAAAAAAAAAAAGAATTTGTTTGCGGGTTATACCATTTTTTTGTCAATTTTTGAGCAGTCTAGACATGTGCTTAGAAAAAGTATTGAGAATTTTGAAAAATTACCTCTCAAAAGTACCAACTAGACAACATTTCTGATTTATAAAAATAGTTACTGATCGAAACTTTTGGACCAGTATCCCTGCTAGAAAAAGTGTTTCCATACATACGAAAAAAAAACACAGATTTATAAAACCAATAAATTCCTCGCTATCGCTCAGAACCTAAAATTTCAATTGGTTTTATGCTAATTTTATACATCATAACATCTTAGACCTATGAATAGTAAAATACATGTGAAAATGATTAACGGTTACACTTACCTGTGAGACTACAATCATGTTCTTTTTCAGAGAATATTTTCTTCTCATTAAATTCTCCACTAAAGAATATATTTCAATCCAAACAATATAACACATGTGCTTTTAAGGTAAAAGTGATTTAAGTACAACTATCAATATTAATAATATAATTTTACATAATCAAAGGTTTAGAAAAATATGGTTCACCTATAAGAGTTTTAATATAAGATATTATATTATTCAAAAAAGTTATCACATTATCTTAAAACATATGTATTTATATCAATGAGTAACATATTATTAATTGTCTATTAATAAAAAAGAACATTTTTTTTTCCTTAAAATAAATCACTGCCCTTACATTGTTATTTTAAAGAAGTTTTATAAATAAATATCAATTAATTATATAAGTGTAGAACAACATTATATTGTACAATACATATTTATTAATAAATACAAATATAAAATGAACTTATATTAAGTATTTAATCACAATCACAAATTACAAGTTCCAAACCAATGTAGTTTACACTATGAAACATCAGGATGAAATTTAATTCTATATGCATTTAATTAATATGAAAGTCAATTTAATTAAAATTGTACAACTTAATATCTATTAACTACAATTTTCTGATTTTTCAAATTAAATAAAATATTTTCTTTAATGGTTGTAATTATAATGTTTAACTAACTGGATATTATTATTAACATTAATCAAGTACACAATGATTCTGGTAATAACATTGTTTATAATATTATATATAAAATTATTTTTGACTAATAAATCAATAAACTGGATAATATAATGACATTGATTCATATATTTATCAAATAAAGTGAAGCTTGACAAACTGACAATATTTCAATTTGGACAAATAGAAATATCACCAGACTCTCATGCCATTAAAAAAATATAATATTATGTTTTTTTTTTTTTTTATATATATATGTATAGACTATGACATAATTATTGTTTAATGAATCATTGAACTTGAAATGTATTCACTAATGTAACACAAATATTTATTACTGACAAACTAAAAATAATTGTTTTAAGAGCATTAATATCAGTCAAATATAATTTTATACTCATTTTGTGGCTTTGATTTTTAGAGCTAATTAACCATTGCATATCGATAAATAAGTAATATTCATTAATTTACCTGTAGTAATAACAGTCATTAAAAATTTCAAGTTTGATATTATAATAATTTATATAAAAACAAATAAAATATTTATTTAAGATTTGTATTATAACATAATTTTTAGTAATTATTTATTAAATACTCATACAAAATTTAATACAAAAATATGTGCTTCTCTCCCTCCATCATGTAAAAATGTAAAACAAATTATGAAAATTAATTACACCCTAAAATGTAGATTAATAGTGCTTATCATAATAAAAATAAGCCCTAAAAATCAAAAATCTTATTTAAGCCACAAAACTAATAACATTATTGAATAAAAATTAAATTAAATAAGAATATAAAAAAAGATAATAAATAAATAGGAATTGTTAAAAATTAGTTTGGCTCTACAATTCTATGCTTTATTTGTAGTTTTTAAACAAAAAACAGATTTTGTTTAACAATGAATCTCAACAGTCTTTTTTATTTATTAATTATTATTATTATTTTTTTTTAATAATAACCATTAAAAATATATTTTTAAGACAATAAACAATTTAAAAATATTAGTTAAGAAGACAATATATATATATTATAATGATACAAATAAATAAATATAAACAATTAAGTTACTGCATCAAGGGTCATCTAAAAAAAAAAAAAAAAAAGTTATATTTACTAAAAAAATAAACAAATCATTTAAAAATCATGAAATACTTATCCTATAATATACAATGTTATTTCAAATATAGAAATAATAAATGTTCAGTCTTATTTTTAAAATAAAATTGTAGTACATTTTATATATATAAATTTTTTTAAACAAAATACAAAAGGAATAACCAAATATAACCACATAATATTCTATGATATAAATTATGAAATTGACAGCAATTTAACCTTATATTGCATTTGTTTTGTTAAAGTAACATTCAAAAAAGTTTTTAATATAAATAGTAATTTCTATTATACAAATTAAAAATAAGATTAATGCTACACATTAGTATAAATTAGTTCTTGAAATTTTTAAGGATTAAAACTTATCATACATATTGTTGTACACCCACAATATATGATTTTTAATTTAAAATCATATATTGAATTAATTTAATTCAATAACAAAATAAGTACACTAAGATGCTAACCTGAATCATCCAAAGGTGACTGATTATTCGTTGGATCTATTGCTTCTTTAATTTGATTACTAGCCCCTTTTGGATCTAAGTCAGTTGCTCTATTAAAATTCATTAGGGCCAAGTGTATGTTGCCTAATTTTTTATGCACCTAAACAATAATTTTATTTAAAAACTCAATCATATATCAATATATTTTATCATACTTTGCCAGTTAAAAAATAGACTAGAGATTCTTTTGGCACAATTTCTTTTAATTCTTCTAACTCATAAAGTGCTTCCGAGAATTTACCAAGTTTAGAGTATATTTGTGCACGTTGGTATTTACACATAGGATGTTTGGGTTCTAATGTTAATGCTATATGTAAAGTATGTAATGCTTGGTCAGGTCTGTCCATGCTATTTTGTACCTATTTAAAATTATTAAATTTAAAATTTTAATGAAGAACATCCATGAATAAATTAGACTAAAAATGGTTTAATAAATTTGATTCAATCAATTAGTTTATCAATATTAATCAATTAGAAGTCATTACATGATTTATACTTA
The DNA here is from genome assembly GCA_025469315.1 of Stegophylla sp. TES_Ste_2020. Taxonomy (NCBI): domain Eukaryota; kingdom Metazoa; phylum Arthropoda; class Insecta; order Hemiptera; family Aphididae; genus Stegophylla; species Stegophylla sp. TES_Ste_2020. The sequence continues at coordinate 7,117 of JAIPRM010007835.1, read as the reverse complement.
CAACAGCAATATGACACATGATTAATGCACTACTGTGATTTATTCGAAGAGCTCGCTTATAATGCATTTCAGCTAACTCAAATCGTTCTTGTTTTTGATAAATAGCACCAATTCCATACCTAAAGTAGATAATAAAAAATTAATCAAACATATATATGAAAAATTACAATATAGTTACATAACTCCAGAACTATTTTATTTTTTAAATTGTGATTAGATATATTTATTAAAAATTTAATGAATTAATAATAATTTAATATGTATAAACTTAACTAACATTACAATATAAATATATTAAGGAAAATAATTAATTTATCAAAGTACCAAGATTTATAATGCCTTGGGTCTAATTTGACAGCTTTCTGGAAACAAGTAATGGCTTTATCTAATTCCTCAGTGACTAAATACTCATTACCTAAAAGTGCATAGGCATATGGAAAATCTGGATTAACCTGAATAAAAAAAAAATTAAAACATAATTTTTACAATTATAATCAAAAACAATTTTGTTTAATTATTCACTTGTATAGCTCTCTGAAAATATTTTATAGCTGTTTGGTGTTCTTTTTGAAGCGAAAAACAATTACCAACAACACACCAAGTAGATGAAGAATTTCTATCCAAAGCAGTCATGTCTTGAGCTAGAGCAGATAAAGCAACTTCTTTCTGTTGATGCCACAAAGATGTACTATAAAGTTCCATTAATGTGTCCCTGTATGGTTCCAATTCTCTGACTTCAGTAAAATATCTAAGAAAAGTATTTAAAATATATAAAAAAAAAATGTTCAGCTTTACACATTTATTTGGTAATTACTTTATTGATTGTAAATAATCTGATTGTTCACAATATGCTTTGCCAATCATTGACAAAACAAAACCTGTTTTATATTGACGTGGAGGTAAATTTTGAAACAATTGAATTGCTTTCCTACAGTTAAACTTTGATAATTGCAAATATGCTATTCCAATATCTCTTAATAATGATAAAAGTCCCTCTAAATAAAAATAATTAACAATAATAATATACATTTTATAATAATAAAAAAAAAAAATGGTTCAAGCCATACCTGTAGTTTTCTTTTGTAAATTAAGAGCTTGTTGAGCAAGTGTCATTGATTCCACTTCAACTCCACGCTCCTTTGGAATTCGTTCAGTTATATCCATGTAAACTGATTTCTTAGGAACCATGCCACTTTTTATTTTACGAGTAGCTGATTTTGGACTGGTAAACTTTTTACTAGGACTTTTATTATTTTCCTATACAGAAAAATGTATTTGCTTAAATGATTATTATTATTTATTAAATGATATAAATATAATTTAAATATTTATATAAGGTTGAAAATTACCTTGACTGAACAATTATTGGTGATTATTCGACTACTACGCCTTACAACGTGTGACATTGGACTTGAAGGCATGGTTATCTGTTGTGTGCCCAAATTATTTATGTTACTTGTATTTCCAGACTGGCTAAATACTGGTTTTGAACTCTATTCATATGGTTTAACAAACATATAATATGTAATATCACCATTATAACTTTTAAATAGGCAAAACTTTGTAAACTTACTCTTTTAGATATAAATTTCTGATCATTAGTTTCATTTAATGTAGCTGAAGGAACTAAAACCATTGATTGGGATGAACAAATTGACAAATTGTCTGAACTTTCTAGGGGAAAAACTCCAAAGCTGTTTTAAAAATTTAAAAAAAAAAACAAAAATGAAGATTTTAAATTTATTTTGATCATCTTATGGGAGTATACTTCTATACTTTTTTTAAAATAAGAAATACATGGAACCTAACCTAACCTTAAAATGAAGTCTTGTATAACCAAATTAAATAATATCAAATGTATCATCGACATTTAATTATTGTCTCTATCAAAAATAAATATAATTAAAATATTTTACCTTGGTGTTAATGGGCTGTATGCATTTTCATTTATCACTTTTACTTTTCTTCCTATTGGTCGAACAAATATTGCTTTAGCGTTATTCATATCGGGTGTAAATGGCTGTATCCCACTAGATATTGAACTATTACTACTTGGTACAGACATATTATTAACCATTTTTTGAGCTGGTGTACTACTATAATTTAAAAAATGTGTATGGATAAAATTGTTTTCAAAAAATATATTAATCGTGTTACAAATTTACCTATTAAATGTATTCATTGACTCATATGACAAATTAAATGTTGATAATGGTGTTGAGTTGACATGAGAATTGGACCCCAAACATCTACTGAAATTGTCTAAATTGTCAACCTAAAATAATGATGAAAGTGTAAATATAATTATTATAAAACAATTTTTATATTGAATATTTTGACTGTTTGAAATAATTTACTTTAAAAATTTTAGTTGGTTCAGGATCAGGTTTAACACCTCGGTCACATAAGTCTTGGAATGATTGCCACAAAAAAGGATTTAAATATAAAGCCTTACGGCAAGCTTCAGCAGCTAAATGTGATCTTTCTGAACGCCACCATATATGACTAATAAGTTGCAAAGCAAAAGGAGCACTATCACCATATTCAGAAACTATGGATTCAATAAATGATGTGCATGATGTAGCTGATATTAAATCACCTGCATTGCCGGTTAAAACTGTTTCAGCTTCAGATAACCTACAATTAAATTCAAAATAAATAATAACTTTTATAGAAAAATTTATTAATAAAATATAGCAATTAGGTTCAATATATACTTAAAAATATGCACAACAATTATTTATAGTTAATTGTTAAATAATCCTTAAATGAGTAATTTTGAAACTAACCAGGGAAAAAATAGTTTTTCTAAAAAATTAAATACTAAATATGAATTAACTCAAAATTATTATATATTGGTAAAATTATTATATATATATATATATATAAGTACATACTTGTGAAGATCAACACAGCAACGTGCTAATAAAAATTTACATTTTTCTGATACAATTTTTTTTCCATTAAGAACTGAATATGCTTGAGATGGTTTACCTGATCGATAATAACAGGTGGCGAGTAAATACGTACTTTCATCTGAATCAACTAAAAAATCAATTTTTTAGAAATTATTAAACAAAAAAAATTTAATACATAAATTATAAATAATATCAAACATAAATGTATGCACTAAAAGTGAAATATAATTAACTATCTAAATATTTAAAATTTTTCTACTGTTCCAAATATAAAAATAATTCTTAAATGATATTTTAAACTAAAACCAAATTCGTAAAATTATAAAATTTAACAAAAATAATAATAATAATAATCAATTATGTAGGGATACAACTGGGTTTTTTCTACTTTATTATGTAAATAAACACCCTAGACTGTACTTTTTGCACTAAACTGCAATAATACCTAGCAATACACTGGAATATAATTCCACAGCTATGGTGAGAAAATAATGCATGAAAAATTTCAAGTAGAAGGTGGAAGACGAAGTTAAACCCAGAGACTACAGCTACGTACACATTTTCCTAAATCTGTCAATCTATCTAACCAGATAGCATTGAGTGCGGAATCAGTGACTCTTAGGAGACTGTTATTGTACAATAATACAATGAGCGATCCTGGTAGGAAACTAGAAAATATATTGTACAGTAGGCATGTCAAACACGCGTCCCTTCCCTTTACCCTTGTTTAAAATAAGTATATTCGATGATTTTTTAGAGGAAAAAAAGAATTTTAAGAGCTCAGCGGTTTGGTATTATACTCAAATATTTTGGCCCATTTGATGTTTTGAGTTTGACATGCCTGTATACCTGGCAGTCCATTAATGTCAATTTTATCTACATGAGCACTCGGGTATCTAGACCCATAATATCAAAATGTATGTATGTGCGGACAATGTCTGAGTATGCATTATATATCTGGAATCAGGGTTTCTAAACAGTCTAAACACAGTATTATATAAAAGTATAGATTTGTGATAAAAGCTTTATTTCTCTATGAAAACAATTTTAAGATATAGAGTTCATAATGTTTCTAATTAAAATAAAAATGAAGGAAGGATTAACTTGTTAGAAATTATAATTACAATTTTTTTATACAATTTGACTACAAAAATATAAACTGAAATGGGTGTTACAAAAAGATTTTTTTTTATGTTCTATTAATGGTACTGGTAAAGGTTCCAGTACGGCAGTATCACTATATTTAGCTAGTTAAAACAAAATATATTATATGTATAAGTACTAATTTTTAGAACGTTCAAAAAAATTACATTCTGCACATAATCGTTCTGCTAGAAATATGGCATCTGAATAAGCATAATGATTTATACAATGCCAAATTGCAGCCTGTAAAAAAAAAATAAAAATTAATTAAGATAATATAGTATGATACATTTGAATAATATAGATGGCAATTAACAAATTTTAAATAAATAATATAGATAATAAATTGTATTATTTATTAAGAACAAGTGTATTTTACCCACCAACTCACCAATTTTTAAAATTTTTGATTAGCAGTATGTAAAATTGCTCACTGAAGACGAAACTATAATCAGAATTCAGAAGATGTACTTATTTTCTGAGTTATAGTGTTTTTAAGTTGGTCAAATATACAATTTCTTTTTATTGTAACATGATTCCAAATTCCCCTAGTTAAAATGATGTAAGTGGAAAAAAACAATTTTTCTTCACACTATGATAACATAGAGCGTCGCTTCGCTCCACTGCCTGTTTGCTTTGCAAGCTTGTGTCACGCCTTTCATACTTTGCTCTTCATTCAAGTCAATTTCAGCCCTCCGCTTGCTATGTGACGTGGTTTGATAATCGAATTGTTATGCAATGTAGAGACGTTTTGGATTGTTTAACCACACTGTTTATAATAAATTTGACAATATTGTGCATAGAATCACATTATATTTCAATGAACAATAGATCGAGCGTAATCGTGCTTAAAAAACAAAAAAAAAGTGGATAATCGTATTCTTTTCAGTCATATCACGTCGCATGTTCATGCGTAGAAAATATCGTAAAATCGGCCAACTTCAAAACAGCATAACTTGGAAACAGTAAGTCCACTAAATTTTAAGTGCAGTACGTCTACGGTGGGCAATTATACATAATTATTCGTATCGATTTTTGAAATCGGTGAGAGGGTAGATAAAATGCATTCTAAGCCATTTCTTATTCTACTGTATGATAAAAAAAATTAAGTGTATATTTTAAAAACATATTTAGGCTTTCTAGTGAGCATAACTGCATAAATATTCCGAACACTATAAATCTTGAAAATAGATTTAAATTTGACAAAATAGGGATCAAAATATTAAAATAAAAGTAAATTTAAATAATATAATAAGCTGTTAATAATTACAACTACCAAGTTATTCTTTAGGTATCGAGTATTCATGAGGATATTGGCTGAAACTTAAATTGGTATAAAATATTGATTAATATTGTAAAAACTATTGATAAAGTATTTATATTAAATTGTAAACATCAATATTAAATTTCTCCTATTATTATTCAAATTAGGTTTTCCATATTTTAATAGTATTGGATGAACGAAAAATTATAATCTACAACTTACTTGAATAGGTTCTTGGATTAACATCGTAAACAAATATAATAAAATATAACAAATATACTATAATAATAGTTATTCCGTAATCAAAACACAACCACAAATCAATGAAAATTTAAAACTATAAGTAAGAAATTAATGTAAAATATTTTTTATTGAGTTGAAAGTTTGTAACTTTATCATGTAGTCTAGTATTCAGTAGTAAAAAAATGAAAGAAGCTAAATGTGATAATAACAACAGTATAACCAACTTACTTTTATGTTATACATTCTTTATTAGCATAAAATTAAAGCATATTTTTGACCAAAAAAATTAATTAATATTTAATTAATTCCACATAATACTATTATTAATATTATGAAGAATTTATTTCGAACATTAGATATTACTCAATAGGAAAATGTTTGAAATACCGTAATAATATAAATTGCATTGTTTTGTGATAATAGTGCTATTTTATTGAAATAATTAATAACCTAAAAGAACAGCTCCTTCACAGTTAGTAGGCTCACCATGAAACGTGATAATTCATCATTACACACAATATAAACATAATATTAATATACAAATATGTATTATTAGATCTATAATTACACACGGTCTAAGTCCGTGAATTGAACACAACCACGGTGTAGAGAAGATGAGGTGATAACACTCCCGTTAGGAATGAGTGCTTTTTTCGGCGACACTATTTTAGTTCAAATAAATTCCACTGGTAGCGCCCATCAACCAAATGCCGGTTATGTCTTGCTATGAAATATTAATACACTTCAACGAGTATAAAAATATAAACTATAAAAACATAAATGTAACATTATGTTTCTCCAAATTTGTTTCGCTTGATACATAATTTTGCTATAATTAATATGAACCATATATTATAGGTAATGTCATTATTAGTAAAATGATTAAAATATAGAATAAAATAAACAGTAGGTATGAAAATTAATTGGAAAGTCATTTGTTACAATTCAAAATATAATGAAAGTATTGAAGTGCAGTTCTTTTAATATAATATGTGACTAATAGCCTACCTTTTAATACGGTTGAGTTTATATTAGGTATCCGGATATTTCACCGCATTTACAACTCGCCGCGTGCACAATTCACCACGCGTACAATTCATCGCAGTTGTTTCTTAGGTAATGTAAATGTAAACCAATTTTTCAGTCAATTTCTATATATTAAATTCCAACATGGCATTTTTGATACGATTACATACATTACTGATTATTGAATTATTGTATCGGCATCGTCCAGTACGTGTATATCAACGTTTACGAGAGTGCTTCATTTTATAGTTATGAATAATATATCGTTTATTAAAAGTGAACGGGGTAAAGATAAATTAATATTAAAAGGGTATATTTATATACTTGAAAAACAAGGTCCAAGAACAAACAATTCTATCGAAGGTTGGCATAATATAATAATGTAATTCATCCTAGTATTTTAGATTCTGAACGAAGTGAAGAAGCTTATGATTTTACAATGATGTTTATTTTTTTTTCTCTTTCTGTGAACACTTTTTCGTATAGAAATACTTGTCCGAAAGTTTCGATCAGTATCTCTATA
>JAIPRM010007834.1:0-16663 GCA_025469315.1 Stegophylla sp. TES_Ste_2020 | reverse complement strand
GATCATTATTAAATTAACCAAACGAAGTGGATAATGTATTAAATGTTTTTTTTTTTTTTGTAATAGATATATAAATATATAATTATTGTAAGTAGAGATTTATATTAAGGTGTAATTAGTAGTTAGCTGCTATTAGTATTTAGACAGTTCTATTGATCGAGCACCCCCTATTTATGATTTCTGGATCCGCGCCTGAACCCAACTGCACCTTTCTGACTAGTTAGTTCCCAGCTATGCATATCGATCGACCACTACGTCCCAAAACCACAGAAAGAACAAAATGGAATCATTGTAGAATTAGCGTGGGATCTTATGGGAGTTGAAAAAGTATGTCAACCATCTAAATTGCTGCCAGTTAAAGGAAATTATTCCATTTTTAGTTATTATTCAGGCAAAACTGTTCTAATTTGATGATATCAGTTTGTTGATAACTATTTGATAATTTGAAATGAGCAGAATAGCAACAAACCACAGAAATTTTTTTAAAAATGGGGGGGGGAATATTCATTTTCTAGCAACGCTGTTAATTGCTTACGTTTTTGAATCATTTTTAAAGAAGAGATAAGATTCCTTTCTGCAGTGACATACGCAAGATTTTGTCAAGAGTGAAGTGTTAAAAGCTGTATTAAATATATTTTTACTCCCACTTGAATTGAATTCGATATTTTAAAGTGTGGTAAATGATAATTTTCAACCCATTTTAAAACTAAAAGTCACCACTGATGTGTGATAAAAAACTAAATGTTTCCAATTTTTTCACATATCTACATCCAATGAAAATCGGTTTGATAATTTTATCGAATCTGATGAATAATCTAGGAACGGTGGGAAATTCTAAAATATTGACCATTTGTTCAGTTTTTAGAGTCACTATAGAATAAAATGTATTTTATAAAATTATTTTACCTAATTACATAAGCCTTAGGTTATTAGAAAACCTTAAGGAAAATTTCGAAAATTCTACTGTCTACAGAAGGATTAAATGAGACGTTATTCAATCATACCTAGTCAGAAACGTTTTTAAAAAGATAATAAAATGAATACATTAAATCTAATTTAATTTGACTTCTATCTTTCATAGAAAATAAAATATAATACGGACAATGGGGAAGGGCCGTAGCTTCTCTCACTCTGCGTACGTCACTGCCCTCTTGTTTCAAAACCTCGTGTCTCGAAATTGTATGAATCGAAAATTTTGTAATTATAAAACAATAAAAACGAATCAGAAATCATGACTATGTATATGAGACTATATGTATAGTCGCGCCTACGTGCTTGATGTATCGATCGCGATCGATGTCGGGTAACGGACGATTGTGGTTGGTCGGGAGGAAGAGGATCACATGACGTACGTGGGCTTGATCTTGTACGCGCGCTTCCAGATCTCGCACAGGCACACGGTGGAGTGGAACCGGTAGAATATGGCCAGCGGCATGGACACATGCGTGATGATGGTCCAGGCCCACAGGCCGTAGAAATTGAGCTGCATTGGGTGCGAGTCGGCCCGGGACTTCTCCAGCGTGTTAATGGCCCACATGGCCAGGTTGCTGACCAACAGGAACGTGACGATCTCGCGGCCGGGCTTCTTGCGGATCTGGTCGGGCGTGACGCACGACCGCCGCGACGCGTCCAGTATGAACACCGTCTGGCAGAACGTTTGCACCAGCGACGCGGACGCGGTGAACAGCACCAGCACCGTGTTGTTCTGGTCGGTGAAGTGGCCGCTGATGATGGTGAACGTGCTGTAGATGAACGTGCCCGTCTGCGCGCCCACCAGCAGTATGTTGTCCAGCTCCAGGTTCCGCTCCCCGTCGAACTTCAGCTGCCGCACCTGTGGGGAGGAGGGTAATCGTGGTCATTAAATTATGGCAAAATTTGGCACTAGCTAGTTATAAAGTTACAATTTAAGTAACTAACTAGTTACTTTTAATTCAAAATAACTTTCTAATTGGACGAGTTGAATTTTAAATGTTTTCAATCATCACCAACAGTCTTGTAAAGTATTCAAATAATACTATTTTAATAACTTCTTTTGTATTTGAAAATTATTCTAAATACTTAAAAAAAAAAAAAAAAAGTTTTCCAATAGATATTTTGAATATGATTTTTAATATTTTTATTTTATATTTTAATGCTTTTTTCGGAAATATATAGTTTATATTTATGTATAATATAAAATATAAGCTCAATGTCTGATAAAAATTTTGAAAAAAGTTCTTATGGTCTAATGCGACAAAATCTAAAATTAATAAAATTATGTAAAGAATATAATAAAAAGCATTGATAATTAATGTACAATAATTATAATAATTGTATTTAAATCTTAAGAAAATTACGAAAAGTAAAAAATAATATTCTCAGATGTATTCGAATAATTTTTCAAGTATTCATAGTTATTCTGAATATAATATAGTTGTTAAAAAGTATTCGAATACGTATATTGAATTATTTTTCATCTGTTTATTTGAATGTGTATTATAAATACAAAATAAAAGTATTCTTTACAAAACTGATCACTAATAATAGAAGACAAGTACTTAATAATTAGTTTATGCAATACTTTACATTTTAAAAACAGGTTTTTTAGTTTATATTTTAAACTTAATTTTCTGTATCTGACTAAGTTAGACTTTTGGACAGTTTCAGAAACTAACTTACATTTTAATTTAGTGAGTTTTTTTAGTAAAGTAACTCAAATTTAACTAGCTGAAAAAATAATGACTAACTTGCCAGATTTAAATTATAAGTAACAGTATGGTACGATCGGAATCGAAACTCAAGACTTTTCTCTCAAAATAAATGTATTTAGATGGTATAATCAGTTTTTTTTTTTTAATCTTAGTAGAGCAAAGACACTAGTGTTTTTGGAATTATGTTTAATTGTTATATTTTTTTTTTTTTTCTGTAAACACTTTTTCATATAAAAATACTTGGCCAATAGTTTCGACTAGCAAATGTTTAAATCAAAATATACCTCTATATGGTACCTTAAAGAAATTATTTTTCGAAATTCGTAATAATTTTTTCAAAATCTGGATAAAAACTACCCCTAAATTAAATTTTTTTTAAATCTTAACTTTATGAAAATTTAATAAATAGACAATAATATGAGAATATATTAGGTAAAGAACATTTTTAATGAGTAAACTTTTTTCTTTTTTTTATGTAACTATTTTTCTCGCTCTCAGTTTTTTTTTTTTTTTTTAAGTAAAAACCTCTTAATAATCTTACGCTCCGGTCAAAATTTTATTGAAGAAATGATTGATCGTCTCATTAAGAACCCACCCACCAAAAATCCCACCCAAGAAGCGAAGGATAGCTATATTGAAAAGTAAGTCGGCCTTTTTAATCTTTCATATATAGAGTTAGTATTATAAAATTATTTAAGATAAGAAAATATTATCTATCAAATGTTTTTATAAAAAACATTCGTGGAAATTTTTAATCATAAGAGCATTAAACTTCGAAATACGGCAAAATTAACAATTTTCACAAGTATTTAAATGGACATGGGTTATTTCATAATTACCCATTCCAAAAATAATACTACTTAAATCTTGTAAATGTCAACAATTAAAGTCAAATTTCGCATAAAAAGTAAATGTTTTATAACTGTGAAATATACTCAAAATAATACTAATAGTTATTTATGTCTAAAATTAACTGATGCTCCACTCAGAATTACTATTGAAAAAATTATTTATCGTTTCTTTAAAACTCAACACAACTTCCAAGAGTATTTCACCTGAAGAGCGAAGAATATCCGTGGTGCAAAGATATATGTCCCAATTTTTGGACTTTAATTTTACTAGATTTTGTACATATTAATTTTAACTGAGTGAAATTGTAAGCAGAAAAATATTAAGGCTGTCATATTATATGGCGTGACTTTAATTAGGTACCCGTACCCACTAGATTAGGTTTAACATAAAAAGTAAAAATGGAAAGGAAATCTGATAGTATGTATCACTTGTATTAATTTTAATCATTTTTATTTTAATTTTATGTAGTCAAATTTGAATTATCTATTATCTTACATGAGATCAATTAAATAAATATTATAAAATATATTTGATGTCAAAAAGAAACTAAAAACTATTTTATAGTGTGAAAATTAATTATAATATTATTAAAAATATCTGAACTTACCATATTAATATAATGTAATTATTTATAACAGTTATAATACTAAGAAAATATATTTGAAAGTTGAAAAATTATATTGTAATATAATTAGAATATTACCGATATATTGATAGACGTACGTAATAGTAACTAAAAAATAAGAAAGACATTTGAAAAATTCTAACTAAACTCATTGATATTAGAGAGGTCGTGGAGAGGTGGAAAACGAAAACATTTTGTTACTTCAAAGGGTGAAATTTGGAGGAAATAAGCATAATGATAAAAACAAAAATTTCAAATATTGTGCATTTTACCACAAAAATCGTCTCTAAAAGGCAAAAAAAAATTTTAGTTGATTTCAACATTGTAAAGAGTTGTAAATTGGTACTAAAAATCTCTCCAACATTATTATGCAATAAGATACTTTTAATATGGTATAATGCAAAAAAATATGAAAATAAGATCTAAAACTTAACAATTTATTCACATACACACACCCACACACACACACACACACACACACACATACACAAATTTACTTACAATTATCATGAATTCCGAGAACACGAGTCTGGATTAGTTAAAATAGTAAGTTACGTTTTTAAAATGAATTATAATCAAAAGCTGTCAGTTTTAAGGTAGTTCGATTTGATCAACATCTTCAAGTAGGAAATATCTATTATAATTTACCACTAAGTAATAGAAACATTAATTTATACACACGCGTTCGATTCAAGTGGTTAATTGACGCGTGTACCAGAAAGTTTAATATTGTGTCTAGTTGTCTTTTCAAACATATATTTAATATTTATACACACCTACACGCATCAAATATATACGGGCAGGAAATTCAGGCAATCGTCTAGGGCAGTGGTTCTTAATCTTTTTTTGATTCGTGTCATCCATCCTTATCTATAGAACACGTCACTTTAAGAATAGTGACAATAATTTCAATCATATCCGGCTCGAAAATAGTGTATGATAATTATAAGATTCCCAGATAAATAATGAATGTAATATTGTAATATAAATATAAAAGTAGGTTGCTTCCATAGACTAAAAAAAATGAATAATTGTATTAACATTCACAATCTATAAAGAAAGAGAACCTGAGCGTAAAAAAAATTATGATCATTATGTTTCATAACAACTTTTAATAAATCTGAAATCATGGTTCTAATTGGAAATACTCAGAATTCAGCGGAAAAGTTTTCAAAAAATATTGTCCCTACTAGGCCTAGACCATCCCCGGATATTCATGTGAGCTAAAAGAGCGTTTCATTGATTTAATTTATAAATATTTACAGATTGTTTCATTAGTTCAATAAATAATGTTGTAACAAAAATAGAAATCAAAAATGTATTTTGCTTTGGTGTTTTAGTCTTATTTTTATGTTAAAAGGGGTAATTTTATTTCAAACGATCAATTTGTCAAGACGAATAAAAATCTAAACGAAATTCTATTGAATGATATTTTGTCAAAAATCTCACGTGTACGTAAAATATAGGGCATACGTAAATTCCGCCCGGAAAACGATGCAGTTACAAAAGGATGTATGTAAATTTCGCCCAGACAAAATGTATATATCTATTCGCCGATTTAATATCGACTATAGGTTAGTTAACCGGGTGTTTCCACTTCGCTCCACAAATCAAAAATATCCCTCAGCTTGTTATGTAAAGTGGGGGCATTTTGGCTTGATAATCGGCAATAGTATATACTTTTTATCATATAAAAATATCACGTATAATTTATAAGATTCGATACCTGTAGCAGTTAATAGCAGTAGCTGACGGAATCGATAGACTTTACCTAAAAATTTTACGGGCGTAATTTACTACAGATCTTTTTTTTTACAGGGTCGTTTCGGGAGGAATTTACAATCGCCCAAAATGTAAATACGATTTCATCTATTCCGATCTATGTTACAATGATACTGTTCTGTTCTGCGCTTACCTTGGAAAAACATTACAATGTAGATTTTGATAAAGATTTAATAAAGAGCGTCCCCCTCCAAAAAAATATGCCTTATCAAAAAATTTAACAAGAAAAAAATGTGATATAACATCCGGTTTACGTATGAAAAATAATATCATTCAAATGTACTTCCCGGCTCTTCCACAGCTTGTTGAACGGTTGTAATACAGTCGAAAAAATTAGCAACAACTTCTTCTTAGTTCTTTGAAGCTGTCACTGTTTATGGTAAACGATACCATAAATAATCACCGATTTTTTGTAGCCTACTCTTAAAAATGTGGACCTTGTCTGAAAAATATGTTTTTAGCAGAATGGTTAGGTTAGGCTATACCCACCCCTGCTACAGTGCAACAGAGACCACTGGACTGCTACATGAGATGTTCCCGAATGTTCTCGATCGTATTACAATCTATGAATAAGCTATGGGAGGACATTTGAATGATACTGAATTATAAAAAAAAATCATATGCGAACGGGTGTCGACGAACTGGAAAATCACACCAATATTCCCCTGCTGCATAGATAATAATTATCCAGATAAATGTATCCGTAGATCAGTTCCCAACAGCCGTTTTAATAATATTTTGATAACGACTATAGTTTTTATAAAATATAGTCAGATAGTACAAACAGTAACGACACCTGTATCATGCCGACGATGGTGGCCATGGTGGTCATGCCGTACAGCGACAGCTCGCACACGTTCACCTCCATGACGGCGAACGTGATGAGGTTCTCGCGGGATATGAGCACGAAGAACAGTATGAGCGATATGATGGTGAGCACCAGGAACAGTATGCCGACGAACAGGCCCTTGTGCGCCTGCGCGCAGTCCACCGAGTAGTAGTGCGGCGACTTGCGGTAGTGCGTGATCTGCGCCAGATCCTCGCACCGTTCCGCCTTGCGCTGCCGGTACTGCACGGCCGCGTGCACGCGGCTGATGTTCTTCCACATCACGTACAGTATGGCCGCGCATATTAGACTGTACTCGATCGTGCACGGGAACAGGAACGGACTGGCGTTCTGCACCAACGACCCGATGATCTCGGTACGGCGGCACTCGTAGATGTGGTGCGGTCCGGCGTTGATACTGCGCCGTAGCCGGCCGATCAGCGCGGACGCGACCGTGACCGCGGCGGGTACCGGTGCCTGCGTGGTGGTCGTCGACGTCGTCGTCCACGACTTGTAACCTGGCGGATAACGAGAAAAAAACAAATTTAAAATTTTTATTTTTATTCAAATCTTCGAACACGAACGATTATACATTTTTTCTCGGGTTACGGTTACTGGATTATTATTTTTTGAAGCCGCGAGACATGACAGAGTAAAATGAAAATATGTAATTCAAAACATTTGCTAATAGGTCCTTTTCAAAAATTTCACTTAAACTTAACCTCACATAACCAATCTCAGAAACGGTTTACAAAATAATTACATACACTTCCCCTCCCCTCATATCCAGTACCTTGTCAAACAATGAAAAATACTATGATGCAAAGTATGCTTGGCATTTATTTGGTTCTGATCTAATTTTGTCTGTCAATTTCGCCTTGTTCCCTACTCACCAAAGTAGTGAACATTGCAGTCACGGTTGATCGAAAATTGTTTTTAATTTAAACATGACGTGTACTATACCTGTTATATAATAGCTTTTTGTTGCTGAACTCTACTTCCTATAATTTCTTTCGTTTCATTTAATACATTATTTATTTTTTATTTTTTAGTAAACTTATCCTCGTATCATTTATCGATAAAAATTAAAATCCTAATTAATACTCACTGACAAGGAAACTTTGCTTAAGTAATTGAATTTATTTTATTTTTGTCAGGGTAAAAACTAAAAATACCGGACATACTTTGCACAATGGATATACTTCGCTTTCCGTGTTGGACATACTTATATTGAATTTTAAATAAACGACATATCAATTATTCAATAAAACGATTCTGAGCAAAGGTTCAGTAATCATGCAATAACCACATAACAATGATTACCTACTACGTTACCATAGTTATCCTAATGTTTATGGTTATCCGGGTTCCCATGGTTGAGAAGTGGAGGGTAGGAAAAATACTAACGATAGCGACAAGTATCAAACCTTTGAAATAATACGAATTTTAATAATTCTAAGTATCATGTACCACCTAGAGCCGAGTTTTGTTTCAAAAAGTGGCTGATCGAAGCTTTTGAATTAGTATTTTTATAAGTGTTTACAGAACGGGGAAAAAAATAGAATAAACATCATTATAAATTCATAAACTTCTTTGCTCTGCTCAAAATCTAAAATATGAAATTTTCACATACTATTGTGTGTAAATTACTCATTTATTTTTATCTTTATTATGCATTGTGTTTTTAATTTTTTTCATGAGCAAATTTTTATAAAATAATAATGTTGAACCTTTTAGATTCAGAGCAGAGCGAAGAGCTTATGCATTTACAATAATGTTTATTTATTTTTCCGTTCTGTAAATACTTTTGTATATAGAAATGCAACACACCCCCTAAAAATTTTCCACCCGAAAAGCAAAATATATCAATGGTGCCAAGTATATTCGGCCTTTTTTTTTTTATTTCGAAGTCAAGCATTTTTTTAATTCCAAAATTGCCTTAATTTGTTCTAGCTCGGGTTTATCGTGAAATATGGGTCAAACGCAAACTATTATAACTCACTTGACAAGTGATTTGGTTGTTTGTTGACGCCAATGGAATTGTCAGCCGGATTGTAAAACGTTAGTATCTCGTGTTTAGTCTCCTGTACGAGCACGTTCAACCAAACCGACAAATTTGTGCCAATCATGTGCATAAGTCCGAACTTCGCCAACACCCTGTGGCGCGTCACTCTCATTTGTTGCTGCAACAAGAGCAAATAACTGTTGAATTTTTTAATAACATAAAATAACTATCGTCGACTATAATCGATTAGGTTCCTTACATAATTTTGAAACCTTATAAAATAAGATAATGTAATAAAAGCAAAACTTTGTTGCAATTATTTCTCAAACCAACTATTCAAAAATATTCAAATTCATTCGCGTAAATATTTTTCAGTTCTACCAAAAATCATTATTGATAGGTATGTCAAAATGTATAGTCAAATATAACTTACAAATTATATGTAATATCTTCAATTTATATTATCATTAATTCTTATTATAACTATTGAAATATTTCAATTATGTCTACCTATAAAAATCCATAAAATTGTTGATAAATTTTATTATGCTCCAAATATCTGTCATATTTTTTTGTGAAAAACGATAGAATTACAATATTTACGTTCTATTTCCATTATAAGAAACCAATCCAAAGACCAGGAGGCGTTATTTCACGTCATATTGTTATCGATGTACTCAATATGTAAATATATGAAATTCAATAGTAACAAGGTATGTAGCGTGATTATAAAATATTCATTAGATACAACTATTCAGTATAGAATACAGTAGTCGAACACTATTGTCTATTAAATTATGAAATATACTTAGAACATAAAAATAATAATATCTTATTGATAACAGACCAAGTACTAGATACTAAATACGAACAGTTAGCTAATAGTAAACCTAATGAAATGTTTTTTATTGTGACCAGTTAAAACGGTTTTTGTGTGTTAATAAATTTGATCAAAAATACTTTACTCACCTCGTCGTTCAGAAATATAAAGTACATCTGGATGAATATGAATGCCATTCTCGTAGCTGGCGTGAGCACAAGCAAAACGTTATGACATTTTGTTTGAGGTTTGAGTTCAAAGTACTGGCCAAATTCTAGTCCAGAATAAATCATACTCCCAATGCCAAAAGCTAAAAATGATTTTATTAATAATAAAAACAATTTTTTTTTTTTTATATATTATATTATTAAATTTAATTAATTGATTTCATATTTGAATAAAACACGATTGATTTTATGTTTTTAGTATTTCTATTTAATAGTAAATTCTTTAAATTTAAAAAAATAGATCGACAGCGATTTGACCTTAAGAGTTAATACTATCTTACTTCTAATAAATAAGTATACCACATCACAAGAAGAAGACATTACAATTTTAACACCAACTTTTCATTCATTTCAATTTCTAATTTTGTAAATAAAATAAATGGATAATTCAATGACGTTAAAATGAATTGATTAATTTTCAATAAAATCATACATATAAACATACACAACTTTTAAGACCCTATACTATCAAAGTATAAGTGTTACTGAAATACAGGTCATAGATTAAATATAAAAATAAAAATGTATAAATAATATAAAATATATATTCATTCTAAATTATGTAAAATCAAACTGAATTTATTTAATTATGAGTCGTGCAAGTAAAATAGTACAGTAGGTAAATGCATTTATTACTTACCAAAATTAATTTATTATGTTTGAATAAAAATTTGTATTTACAATTATATTTCAGTCTCGGAAAAATCATACACCGGGGTCTAAAATAGTGTGTATTCTTACGTCTCAACATCAAAGTGTGTAGTCTAGACTGTCTATATATCTACAGTTTTCAAATGAATTAAAATTGATTAATTTTAATAACTACTTCGGTAAGAACTCTTTCAACAAAGAAAAAACAAAACAAAACTTTTAAAAAAAGTTAAGAGAAAACGAGATTTTGTATTTATTAGTCAACATAAATACAAAATGTATAAATGTATATATAAAAGAAATATGTTATATATACTACTACATATTTTGTCAGTGGCATAAGTAAAATGGACTTTGATTTCTGCCCCCTCCAATTCCCGTATAAAATTTTCTGCCAAATTAAATAAAGTTTTAGTATTTTGAAACTGTATTTGTGTAGAAACAATTAAACAAACGTTTCATATCTATAGTTGTTTTGCAGACTAAAAGTGCCAATTAGATCGTACTAAAATAATTTTAGTGCAATTATTGCATTAATTGTATAATTATTTCTTATAACCACTTTAATCGTTTTAACTGCCTTTGATGCAGACTGTCTAACAGGCTTCAAAACATTTTTGTAACGTCATGATTTTAATGTTAAATAATTCAAAAAACGATTGAGATCAATAGCAGAAAATGTAACAATAAACAATAATAAAATAAAATCGGACAACGGATATCGTGACACCAAAAACTATTATTATTATTTTATTATATTATATTAATTTTGTATTTACCATTATGATTTATTCCACCACAATAGTATTTTTCTTTTTTATTAATTACTTGCTTTATATTATTACCATCACCTATTATTACTACTATGGCTTGTCCAGTTTAAATAAATAAATAAATAAAATAAATAACAAATTAACGTTATTTAATTCGTATACATTTTTATTTTTTTTATGACATTAAACACGCATTAGCTCATAAAGTTTAAATGTCACATAACGGTAAACAATTGTAAAATTGTAAAATTGATGGTAGTGATTACTGAAATGGTTTGTAGTTTTAACGAAATATGTGCTGTCCGAAATGGATAATCACCAAATTTTATTGTTATGCGACAATCATCTAATTTGTTCGATAGCCCATAGCACATTGATAAATTTTATTACCTAGTGCAATGTAGTACCTGTAATGCATTAAGTTACAAGTTACAAATTATAAGTTACAAATTTTACGCTCCCTATTCTTAGCTTTCAAATACCACGTAATTTGTTGTATTAAACACAATAGGTAGTAACCGAGTTCAAGTGAATTAAAATGTATTGAATCATATTTTACCGTTAAAATTGACGGCTATGTTTGAAATCATTTAAGACAATTGGATACCGGTCAAAAATGAACTTTTAAACTACTAATTTTACTTCAATCAGTCCGATTGATGTAGTGAAGAGATAAGAATTCCGAAAACAGATTTAAATTCAGCATTAGGTCTATATAAAAACGGTCACGTTACTTTTTTTTACATTAATTCACTAAAACATAATTAGTACAAATGTTTATCGTGTTGCCTTTGGTCAGTCACGATTGAAAAAAGAGCAAAATATTTAGTTTATCGGTTAAAACATAAACCTAGTACCGTCACATTTGAATTTGACTCCTTAACCAATAGACCACAAGAACAGCGTTGAAAACCGTTGAAATAGTAGATATTTAATATAATAACAGAATATACTGAATTTTCAAAATAGAATAATCAGAATGATTATTGATGCATGTGGACTTTAATTCATACCATCGTATTCAGTGTCAAAAAACACATAACATGGCGAAAAAAATTACCTACCAATATTTTAGGGTGTTAACTAGAAGTATATCATAAAATTTGTCATAAAATTACATAAAAATTAACGAAAAACGAGAGATTTCCAATATATTCAAAATGCTATACTTAATTCGAAATTGGTCAAATGTTTTTAAAATTTTTGTAAAGTATACTCGTGACTATTTTACGTAGTATGTAAAAGCTTCAAGTATCCAGCTACATTATTTTCGAAGTTATGTTAAAAAACAATTTTAAATTTTATGAAAATTCCGGTAATTTGTCCGCGTCCAGCTTTTTTGTCTATACTTTACTTTATTTTTTTTTTATTTAATAAATAAAAAAAAGAACTAAAATTTAATAAGAAAAAAAATGTGTTAGAAAAATGTCCAAAAGTTTTTTTTTCACATTTTCAAATTTTTCTTGTGATAATATGTTTCTTGTATTATTCTCTATCTATGTTAAGTTTTCATAAAGTTTGGATCAAAAAATTATGGTATTCGAGTCTTTTTAAAAATTTTTGCTAATTTATCCAAAAAAAATAAATAAAAGTAATAAGAATTGAGAAATTCAAAAAATGACCTCTTTAAAGTACCAACTAGAGGCAAATCCGGTTTCAAAAAGTTGCTGTTTGAGACTTTTGAACAAGTATTTCTATACGACAAACTGTTTACAAAAAAATAAATAAAATAAAATAATCATTGTAAAAACACTAGCTTTTTCACTTAAATCAGAATCTTAAATTAAAATACAGATTATAATATGAAATAAATAAGAAAAAGTCACCAGGCCGTTTCCATGTAAATTTCACTCTGAATTAAAATCCATAATTGCTTTCGCTTCACTATATCGATCGTACTGATTAAAGTTAAGTAGGCAGTTTTTGTTGTATAAATTTCACGATTCATTTTTTACTGACTTCTACGTGCATGTGCGAGAGTTTCCCTGTCTGCTCATCACCATCACGTCTCGCACTAGATTCATTCACACTAACAATCATTTACTGTTTACACAAAGATACATGATACTATACAAAGCGAGAAATTGCTAAATTACGACGCTTTAGAAATGGTCGGTATCCAATCATCTTAAGATAAAGTATATATACGGCAGAAATGTAGGTATGGAACTTTTGTAGGATTTCCAATACTAAAGCATTGGACACGCATACTCTGGAATAGAATACTTCGAAACGGTGAAATTTTGATTAACAGGTACTAACTACTCATTATAATAATTACTGTATAATTAAAATAATAATCCGGATTTTAATGAAATCAATTTTATTTGTATTTTAATAAAAAAATTTGCACTAATGCACTTATGAGTCTGTTAAAAGGGTAATTTTTATTGACACTTATGGGCGACATTTTTAATTTGCGATTTCGGTTAGTCATTGGGTCAAATTTTCGCTTTTATAAACTAAATTCGTTAATTATCGTACGAATCAAACGTACCGACAGCGCCCATTCTCAAGTAAAAACTCCCGTAATGTTGAAAAGTCGACGGCAACACAACGTGAGTAGAATGTCTTCGGGGTCTCTGGTTGTACGACGTCCAATTATTCATCTCGACGTCCGCAGCTCCGTTCGTGTCGTTCGTGCAGTCGTCTTCGTTGTCGTCGTAATACTCGTCTTCGCCTTCGCTGTGTACCGGTATGCCTTCGGACGACAACTCGCTTTCTGAATTGTCTACACGGTGAAAACACGTCATAAATACAAAATAACATAATAAAGTGTCACAATATTTCCCAATATTCTCCTAAAAGTTCTTCACTTGGTCGTACAATCACTTTGCAACATTTGCAAACAGTAGATTTACAGATTCATAAAAAATGTATCGAACTTTTAACTACTAAAAGCCAGTTTTAAGGATGTCATTTACACATATATTTTCTCTTATTT
This sequence comes from Stegophylla sp. TES_Ste_2020, assembly GCA_025469315.1. Taxonomy (NCBI): domain Eukaryota; kingdom Metazoa; phylum Arthropoda; class Insecta; order Hemiptera; family Aphididae; genus Stegophylla; species Stegophylla sp. TES_Ste_2020. Next base: position 2,468 of record JAIPRM010007834.1, on the reverse strand, counting down.
TTTAGTTATTAAGTTTTCCAATACCTATCTATATAATTTTTTTTTTCTAGAGGGCTTTGAAAAATATTTTGTTCTTTAAAGAGTTGGTCGTTTTAAAAATATCGATTAAAACTGTTATAGAGTGACTCATCACAAATATAATCGTGACCCACAGTTTGTGAACTTTTAATCTAGATATATATCTTTCGAAATACACTTTATATAGTAACATAGAGTTTATTTTTGTTGTAAATTAAAATAAGTGATAGTAATTAATAACAGTTTTTTATGTACGTATCTATTGTATATTATTTTTTAGATTAAGTTTTTATCATTAGTCTTTATCTTGCTTTATTAATTTTTACTGTACCTAATGCCTTCGGGCGTGTATTCTATTTAAATAAAAAAATAAATAAATATATCCTGTAAGCTGAATTTATAGTATTTTTCCTGAGTCAAAATTCTCAAATGATTTTTCTCTCGGATGGAATATCCCCCGGAAGTTGAAAATACGCCACTGTATATATATATATATATATATCAAGAGAATATAATTTACTGTATTTTATTTTAACAAGAACCGTCATGAAAAAGGGATTTCGAATTGATAGATTTTCGGGGAAAAATACCATTTGGGAAAAAAGTCATTCGGGAATAATTTATATTCAGCAAAATTACGAGTTCCACTTGAGCCATAACGTAAAATAAATGAGTTGTCTAGATGAATCTTTTTGCATTATTTTTTTTTAGTTTTTCTTTATAGGGTGGAAATAAAAGCATGGTAATCCATATGATATTTCTAATCAGTGCATCAAATAAAAACTACACTTTTATATTCTGAGTGAAGCGAAAAAGCTTATGTTATTACAATAATGGTTATTTTTTTTTCTTCTTCTGTAAACAATTTTTTGTATAGAAATACTTGTCGGAAAGATTCAATAAATAACTTTTTATATCCTAAATTACACGCAGATAGTACTTCAAAGAGGTCAATTTCCAAATTTCTCAATACTTTTTTCAAAAACTCGAAAAATCTGTCGAAAAATTTACATAAAACGGCAAAATATGCTATTACCGGAATTTTCATAATATTGGAAAATGTTTTTTAGCATAACTCCAAAAATAATGTAGCTACAAAATTAAAACTTTGATCAACTACTAAAATTTATCATGAAAATATTTCATAAAAATTTCAAAAACATTTAATTAATTTTGAGTTAATTATATCATTTTGAAAATATTGGAAATTTATCTTTTTTTGCAAGTTTTTATTTCATAAAATTTTGAATTCCTGATATTAAGAATTGAAAATTTAATATGATCACACTTACATATATGTCTAGTTGATCTGAAAAATTTCAAAAATCAATATCCTACTTTTTTTTATAATTTTTTAAGATTAGCATTTTGACGAAATTCATTAGTTTTACCTAAAGTTACACACTTTATCGTACATAAAAGAAAATTGGTTCAACCGATTTTTATGAAACTTGGTACTTAGGTAGAAAATTTTATTGTAAATATTTTGGTGTAATAAAATTTCTTACTAACGAATAATTAAATATTTGAAAAGGGTTTACTTGAAAAATTCGAAGAAAGTACGAACAAATTTTATAGTGTCTATTTTCTAGTTAATGAATATGCTAATAGGTTGTTAATGTTTTTGTCTTAACTTATCTTATGTATATTTCCACGTTGAATACGAGGATATGAACTAAAATTTGCACACATCAATAATTTTCTTACAACCGCGACTGACCAGAGATGACATGATATACATTAGTACCTACTAATTATATTGTTACAAGGAATTAATGTTGATTTACTATAATAAGAGCAACTTTATTATTTTACTATGATGTTTATATTTTATATTAATGTCGTGTGTAACCAAATAATTTTTAATTCAACATTTTAGTACTTTTCACCATACTAGTATTTATGGTACTGAATAAATATTGATTCAACATTTTTTTTTTTTTTTTTTACAACAGTTTAAAATTAATATTAGCATAAAACTGGTAATTTTTACGTAAAATATTGGTTTTTTTTAAATCATAATCTATCAAGTGAATACGATCACTTTGAAGTACCCTCTAAAGACAAATCCGGTTTTAAATATTGCTTGTTGTAACTTTTGGACAAGTAATTTTATGGGAAAACATGTACTTATAAAAAAGCCTGACATACTTCACACGATAGCTGTTCTTCGCACGACGGGTGACATTCTCTTGACGGGTGTATTGAATTTTAAAGAAACGATAAATCATTTCTTCAATAAAACAATTCATCAAAGAAAGTTAATAATATAAAAAATAAATAAGAAAAAAAAATGTTAGAAAAATGTGAAAATTTTTTTTTCACATTTTCAAAATTTTCTTGCGCCAAAATCTTTCTTATATTATTTTCTATCTATGTTTAAATTTTCATATAGTTCGGATCAAAAAATGATGGTTTCCGAGTCGTTTTTGTCAAATTTTGGGTAGTTT
>JAIPRM010007833.1:0-12787 GCA_025469315.1 Stegophylla sp. TES_Ste_2020 | reverse complement strand
AAAAAAAAAATTGAAGAATTGAGAAATTCAAAAAATGACCTCTTTAAAGTACAATCTAGAGGCGAATCCGGTTTCAAAAAGTTATTGATCGAAACTTTTGAACAAGTATTTCTATACGAAAAAGTGTTAACAGAAAAAAAAAAAATAAACATCATTGTAAAAACACTAGCTTCTTCACTTTGTTCAGAATCTAAAATTCAATTAAAAACACACAAGTATTAAAAGTTCTTTCTAAGTACAAAAAAGTCAGCAAAAACATTATCAAACATGATTTTACCATGGTTTGTGTTAATCTCTCAACATTCATTCCTTTAAAATGGCAAAAGAATTCAGTTTTGCCTTTCAATGTAAAATCAGTATCCATGGTTAGAAATGTTTAGTTAATAAAAATAGTGTATTATAAATGTTTGAATCAAATTGTAATCAGACATTTTTTTGTTTGCTGATAAATTATTATTAAAGCCAATAAATTTAAAGTTTATAAATAAAAACATTTACATACATCTGTGTGTATAGCTAACTGCCTAGCTAACATGGCAGCATTTTGATCAGAGACAATTTTTGGTTTTTGATGTTCAACATGTTTTTGTAACTCATCTCTCACTTTCACAGTAATCTGGTTAACACCATGCTCCAAAGGTTCCACAATCACACAACCATAGCTAAACTGACCCTGCACAAGAAAAATATTTAATAATAGAACATAAGACAGTAAATGTACTTAAATGAAATTGTGTACTAACTTTAACAGTTTGAATATCATACTCTTGACCACTTTCATTATAAACAATTGTAACAAAATCATTTCCAATGTTTTTTTTTTTATTATTACACTTGGCATCTGAATCGGTAGTAGGCATTAATGTTGCCACATGAAATATTACCTATATAGAAAATCAAAAAAGATAAAAATAATTAATATTTATTTTTATTAGCAGAGTAAAATTTTAGTAAAAATTACTAGAAAAATATATTTAAAAATGTATTTGACCATTAAAAAACATAAAATAAGTTTTACTAACTTGCATAATGTCATCTTGCCATATGTATGTAAATTTTCCATCCGTACCATCACGTTCCAATCCACCCAAAAATACGCTGTGTGAATCTGTATCGGATAATTTAATAAGAGTACCCAAACCTTTGAGAAATTCCGTGTACCTCAGAGATCCATGCACGTTTCGCAATATACCTACTTCAGAATTAGCTTGTCCCAATCCAACATAAATAACTCCAATCTAAATGTTAAATAAAGTTAGTAAAATTATAAAGGTATTTTATTCAATTCTACCTTATGAAGTTCATATGGCGGAATCCAATCCAAAGTTTGTACTGCTCTTTGAATCATGGTTTGAGTTTGAGGCAATAATATTGGTTTTGCATCATTATCAGCACTATTAAAATAATGAGTAGAATAGTACAGCTGAAGGAAAACGAAACTAAAAAAAAAAAAAAAATAGAGACATATTTAAATACATTTTTTTTTAAACTTTTAGCTATGTTTGGCAGGGTTGCAAAAAAACATTTTATTTGTTTAAATCAATGTTTTTTTTATGTTTTAAACAGTTTTAATTGTTATTTTTTTAGTATTTTTAAACTTAAAGTTGGCATCTAATAGAATCCATTAGTTTTACATAAAGTTACACACTTGAACGCATATAAAAAATATTTCGTCCGGTCGATCTTTGTGAAACTTGGTACATAGTTGTAAATATTTTGGAGCGATAAAATTATTTGTAGACGAATATTTGAAAAATTTACTAAGCTTTAATTGATACAAAAACTGGAAAAATTATGGACAAATTCAATATAATATTATGTATAAATTGTAAACATTATCAAGAAATCAATTTTAGTCATGTTTAAAACATTTAAAACACACGATTAAAAAAATATATTTTAAACACCTTGCAATCCTGATGTTTCATATATTCACAAAAAAGGTTTAAAATATTTACCTTGGGCTTATTCCAGATCGGACTTGCTCTTTTGATTGATTCGTGCGGTTGTTCATTAACAGAGTACTGTTATTTACAGGCAGAACTGGTTTCTTAATAGCATTCATCACAGCTACTGTGCTACTACGTTCTCGGAATAATAATGGTGGATCTTTATCATTTTCCTAAATAGTTAAAATAGTTTTGTTTCAATACTTTTTATGACATACTATACAATATAAAATAACATATAAACAAGTATTTTACAGATACAGTAGTTATTAAAGAAGGCTTACATTTTTTTCTAATGTCTGAGAACCATAATTTATTGGTGGTGATAGGGGTGGTTTTTTAGTAAGATAAGAAGGTGTTGATGTTAAAGATCTACTTTTTTCCTCTTGATGACTCAATAATGGAAACTCTGAATTTTGCTTGATATCAACACTTTCGGCTGAAGATTTTGTAGATGAATCACTTTCATTGAATGAATTTAACTTGGGTGGTTTTATTAATAATTTTGGCCTATCTTTATCAGTCAATTTTTTTCCAAGAGGACAATACAATGCTTCATTTTTATTTTCTGCCAAATCAATATTCAAATTGAGTGTTAAAGGTTTTGGAGGACATGTTTTTGATGTATTTGAAGGTGGAGTTGAACCAGTGCCACAGATTTCTTCAGGAATTGCTTCGCAATTTGCTCTATGAATTAATAATATAGAGATAAAAAACAAAAATAAACTTTAAGTATTTAATAATAATGCTTACTTGGAACCACCATACCTCAGGTCTTTAGTATAATTTTGTTTTATCTTTTTCCCGTCAATGGGAGTATTGAATAATTCTAAGTGTTTACCACTACTACTATCCTCCATATCATCAAGTGTATTATTCTCAAATGTTTGCATTTCTTTCATAAATGGATTTTTCCAACTAGAGCTCATTTCAGGACTGGAATTTGATCTTCGAACTGGATTTCTTGAACGATATTCTCCATTTTCAATGTATTCAACTAAACATAACATTGAAATCTTTTAAAGCAGAAAAATATAGTAAAATTTAAAATAATGAGCTGGAAATATGTGACAAAAATGGTGATACCAACTGATACTACCTAGCTTAAGACAGAGGATGGAGACTTGGTTATGAAAAAGGATAGTCTTAAATACTCAGTTAACTCTAGTAGAAAGAGAAGAAATAAAAGCTTAAAATGAATATTAATAAGCCTCAACTCTTCATTAGTATCTTCATTTTTCTTTCCATCATCATAGTATGTTATAAGTAGGGTTCAATAGAAGCGTTCGCAGAATTTTATTTATGGAGGGGGGATATCACAAAAGTAATAAAAAAATTTTATACAATTATTTTTCTTATATACTTAATTATAATAATCCTTTATATATCTTATACACTCTCTTATACCCTTGATGGGTGTGTTGAAAAATGACAACTATTATTATTCTTTATATTTTTAACTTCCTTTGTTCAGAATCGTCTCATTAAAAAAAAAGATTTATCGTTTCTTAAAAATTCTACACACCTACCAAGAGTATTTGATCCAAGGAGCGAAGAAGATCTGTGGTGCGAAGTATGTTCAGCTTTTTATTTATTATCCCTATTTCAAACGTAATAATAGTATTACATAATTCCAGATTCCATAATAGAAAATTTTACACTGGCTTTTTATGGAGAGGAGGGTTAAATCCCCAAACCTATTGTTAAATTACATTATTGTTGATAATATGCGAAAATTTTATGTTTCTAGTTTCATTAAAATATAATTTATGATCAATGAAGTTACGGTTTGAAACTTTTGGACAAATATTTCTATAAGAAAGTGTTTCTAGGAAAAAGAAAAAAATTCATATGCCCCTTCCCCCAATATGTACACCTATACTTGTAATTATTGTATTTTAATGTATAATTATAATATAAATATATTGTAAAATAATTACCATCATAATATTCATCTTCTACATCACAACTTTCTTGTGAATTCTGCCGTGAAGGAATAAGTTTAAGAGGAGAACCAGGAATGCAAACTGGTTCAGATGGTACTCTATTCTGTGACTTTTCACTTGCTTCCATTTTGATAATTTCATGATTTGCAATATATTGTTCCAAAATTTGTTTCTACAAAATATTACATATTAAAGACATTTAAATCACTAGATAAAATGTATTAAAAAGTTTACTTCTTCATCAAAATATTGACTTATTCTGTCTATTTCGCCATTCAACACTTTTAAGCCAAGTGTGGGATGAAATAATGTTGAGACATCGAACATTGAAGAATCAGAGTTCAAATCCTGAAAATTTCTATCATTTTGTACTCTAATCATCCAAGACATTTTCCCTGAAAGAAATAATGTGAAGGTTAAAAAGTATAGTTTAACCATTGTTTACATTTTACCTGTCGGACATCGTACACATATTTCAGCCCATGATTGACACCAACAAGAACAACTTTGTTTTTTATCAAGGTAATCTGAGTTGGAAAAACTATCTTTTCGCGTCATATCAAATGGCTCATTTGACTCTAAATGCGGAAATTTCTTTATTTCTTCTCCAGGAGAATTAGTTGCTGTCGACAAACATGATGGTGATGCAACGCCTTTGGCAGATGTATTTATGTCTAATTGGTCACTACTAGCTTCACTACTTTGACTTCGAGATACTGAAAGTTTTGACTTCTCATCGGGTTTAGGAGACATTCTTGCCTGATCACCATTCTGACGACACGACTGATAACATTTACCACATAATCCATTTCGGACAGGTTTTTGAGTACATCCACTTGTTGTAATAGTAATAAGTTTTGTACCCAACAACCAAGTAGCAGACTGACCTCCTTCCAGTATAAAATCTGCAGTAGGATGTCTAGCAAAAAAGTTCACTTAGAAAAACTTAAATCAAAATATTCAATTTTTATTTTTTCTAAACAATTTACCTTTTGGGTAAAGCAGAACAAGTAGCAAATGCATATCTAGCTAATAAATCCATGCATGTTTCTGTTAATTCTTTATGAAACGTAACAAGTGTATTATCTATTGGTGGTTTTAAGTCATTCATAGGACTTCGATTAATACCCATAATTGATCTTTCACTACGCCTTCGACTTCCCTATTAATTAAAATGAAAAGTTGTATTATATCATATTATACACTAGTGTCACAATATTACTTGTTCTGTTAAACTAGAACTTCGTTTTCGGTTGGTTGAATCTTCATTATGAATATCATTCCTAGGATGTAAACACCCTTCAAATGGTACCAACACATTTTGTCTTAAGCCCTATAATGAAAAATGAATTCATAATTAATATACATACCATACACGCATATAAATAAATTGTATTAAAAGTCCAACTTTGTAGATGAATTCTACGAAATTCTTTCGAAACGACGTTCGGCATTTCAGGAACCAAATAGCAATTACTCGATGTGCCAATGAAACGGTATAATGATCGTACTTAAATGGATTTGTATAAGGCAAAGCAATTGCAAAAACTGACATATATTGATCAACCACAAAGTTGGAAAACACTTTAGGTAGGCGACTCAACACTGGAAAATACAAAATAGGCCGCTATGTATAATAAAATATGTTAATATTGTTTTTACTGGTATCACGACAAAACAGCATAACAAAAACAGCGAATACAATATTGGCAACATCAAAACAGCGAATGACAAAAACTGCCAATGAAAAAACAGTGAATAACAAAACAGCAAATAAACAATTTTATTTTATTTTTATGAGAAGATTAGGTACAATTTTTCAAATTAACTATTTTTTTTAAAAAAAAATTAAACAAGTAATGGCATACGATAAAATAGTGAAAATATTATTTACTTTATTATGTTATACTTAAAACTTAGCTTCTAGCTGGGGGTTCCATCTTCATACCCCAGCCAACCCTTATCTTCGGCTCGCGATTGGGGTCAGGAGTCTTTGGGGACAAAAGCTTTTCCAAATATCCATCAAAACTGGATGTTACTCTCCTGCGGGACTCGGTATTAGTCACTTGAGTCATACGCCTTCCGGGTGAGATACAGAAGGGGAATTATTTACACAAAAAATAAATAATAAGTTAATTGGTAAATTAATTGTAAACAAAAAAAATACTAAAAATGCTTCTGGATTACCTGTAGCCTGTAGGCGATTAAACGTCTAGACACCATCCATCTCATTAAAACCTTAGCTGGATGAGATACAGAAGTATTATTTTTATATTATATCAATAGTTAAATTTGGGAAAGAAAATGCTGGTTAAAACTGGATAATATGCATTCATTACTATAAAATCTAAACACCACTTACTCATGTACTCATTTACATATCATAATTACATGGAAAAAAATACTGTGATAAAATAAAATATATGTTATTCTTATATGTATTGTTATTTTTATAATTCATATTTTATTTTATAAAAATTGTTTATTCACTGTTTTGGTCATTGGCTGTTTTTTTTCATTAGCTATTTTGGTTATTCGCTGTTTTTGACATTTGCGGATTTGTTATTCACTGTATTGACGTCACAATTTTTATATTCACTGCTTTTGTTACACTATTTTTTCGGTAACCCGTTTTTACCATACTTACTTGAAAGAAATTCTAAAACTGGTACTGCAATTGGAACAGTAGCTGAAAGTTTTGACATATTTAATAAAACTTCTGGTAATAATTTGACCATGATATCTCTCATCTCCAATATACAAGTAGTCAATGCCATTACTACAGGACGTATACTACATCGATTAACCAACCCTGAATAATAAAAAAATAGTTTTGAGGAAATTATATATCTTATTTAAAAAAAGTAAAGTATAGACAAGAATACCGATCATACTTCACACCACGGATATTCTTCGCTTCTTGGGTAAGATACTCATGGTGGGTGTATAGAATTTTAAAGAAATGATAAATCATTACTTTAATAAGACGATTCTGAACGAAGGAAGTTATATATAGAATAGTAATAATATAATACAAAATATAACACATTATATTTTGTTTGTGTTTGATGTGAAAGGATTTTAAAGTTAGTCTTGTTTAATAATTTGAATATACATTAAAGATCTTCACTGATGTATTTCTGAATATCGATATTGTAAAAATATTGATTTTAGTATAGTAAAAAGTAAACACTAAAGGTCTCAGTGTTGGTTTGGAAGGTAAAAATAAATATTATGCACTAATAACTAATAATTTGATCCAAGACAACAATACAATGAACGATTTGTCTTTGGTTTAACCCATAGACCTAAAATAAAATTATTTTTCTATCTCTATCTAATAATCATTATTTTTTTGGAAACTGAAATATATTCCTTTTAAACACTATGGAAAGGAAATGTGACACAATATCGAAAAATAACAATATTTTCATCGACTATCGATATCAAAAAATATAGATACATAGTTTTCATCGATATCCTTGAAGACCCTTATAAGTAAATAATTTTATACTATATTAATTTGTAGAAAACTAAACATACCCAATTGTAAACATTTTACAAGCCTTTGTTGAAGAGCTGGATCTAAACTATGATGATATGAAACAAAAGCTGCTAAAGCTGGGTAAACAGCGATTTGTAAATCAGTTTTTGACCATTTAGTAGAAGGTGTATTCTTCATTGTTCTGGATACACTTTTTTCACTTACCTAACATAAAATGAACCAAATTCAAGCATATTTTGTAAAACATTTTGTAAACGTAATAATAATTGTACCATTAGACATAATATAGAAGCCAATTCATATGCAGGATCAAATTCCAAATTTCCAGACAATACCAACGCCTTGTTCTTTAAAATCTGAGGTACTTCTTTCAATATATAGTTCAATACCCTCCAATCTAATAAAAAATAATTATATTAAAATATATTTTGTTTACAAATTCAGTTGAAAGTATTTTGTTCTTAAGATTCATGCATCAACACAAGTTTTACAACCTACACCATACATTTTGTCAGTCAACACATACCAGCAAACTCACAGACACATACTCACATCCTAAACACACATGATGTGAATAATCTAAAGTTAAATTTCTTCACAACAAACGCCATATGATTCCTAAACTCAATTTCCAAATTTAGTTCATGCTTTACCGAGCTCTTCTTTTAGCGCTGTAATCACTGTCTTGCATGCAGCAGCAAGATATATGTAGTTTAACTGCACCAAAGAGTCTTCCTTCAATTTTGTGTCTTCTGTTGATGAATTAGGACTTGATGGTACTTCTAAACCACTACGATCTACATATATATATGGTGAATAATCATTTATTCCTTGTACTCCCAACCTATACCTAGAATCAGCTCGTAATTTGACTAACAATTCAAAAATCTGTAAAAAATAGAGTTCAACTCTAGTTACATGTTTTAAATCAGATTAATAACACATTATTTTTACACTTTACCGCAAATCGCACTAAATGTAATTGTTCTAAAATAGTTGGCTGTTCATAATGATGTCTCAGATGAGTAATAAGCATATTGAGAATAATTTCTGATGAAGTAGTTGGATGACTATATAAGAACTTTATAAACAGTTTTGAGAGACCATCAACAGTTAACTGTAGATCAGCTATATCACATTCTTCTAAAGGAACTCCTATATTTAATTTGTAAGGTCTCAATAGTACCTGAAAATGAAAAATTTATTAAGAATTAACATACTTTTATTAAATAATAAATACTGAATTAAATAATTAAATAATGATGTGTTTTATTTATTATAATAATTAAAATTGCATTTTAAACAAATTGAATTACATTTGATTTTCAATAAAATTGATAATAACTTATAATGTTAATATATGTTTATTCAACAAGCATAACAACAAATGGTAGCGAGACAATACCCGCTTACCTATCTTAACACACAAAGTTTACATAAACTTTACTTATCTTTGCTTTACTTTAATTTTATAAATAAATTGGTTTTATTATGTGATAATAAGTAATATAACTAATGTAAATTTAAAAGTAAAAACCAACATTAAATTTATAAAATATACAAGTACAACAAAATGGTGTGATAAACATACTTGCGCAAGTATTTCCAACAGTTTTAGATGATAAATGCTATCACAATCATTACAAACACCAATAATAAATTGACAAACTGCTTGTCGAACACATGGATCATTGTCTTCAGCGATTCTACCAAAAACTTCCAGGATAACTGCCATTAGTTTATCTTCATACAAAGCACTATGAATTTTAATATAAAAATCAGTTAATAAAAATGTTCTTTATTTAAAAACTGTATTATCATTTCTTTCTAACTAATAAAATAGACGTAATAACATTTCGAACCTAAAATGGATAAAAAGACGTAAGCAACATTTTAAAAATTTTTCAGGGACACAAAAAAACGTTTTAAAAATGTAATATTTGATGAATTTTAGTAATTTTTGTTTTAAGATTTGCATAATTTATTCTGGAATAAGCTCATATAAAATAATTTACATTTATTATAGTACTTATGATAAAAAAAAAAAGATGATAATTAATGATATTACATTTTCGTACAACTAATTTATTTGAGTATGATTATTATCATTCAACTATATCATAGAGTACAATGATCAGTCATACAAATGTAATAATATTTTCGGACAACTCTTGTCTTTGTAGTATTACTTGTCATTTGACAATAATAATTTGTAAAAACTGATGTAACCCAGATTTGGTAGTGCTTGAGCACTAACTATTTAAATATGCTATTCAAAAAATAAAAAACAGACAGCAAACCTATTATGTTGATACACTTCTTTCATTGTTCGAGTCACAGCATGTATTCGAATAGAAGTTCTATTTTCTTTAACATAAAAGTGGTTTAAGAACATTTTTAATTTATCAATCCAATGGTATTGAGTTGGAACAAGAAATTCTTTTCTGTAGGCCATTAAATTAAAAACAGATGATTCCTAAAAAACAATTAAAACTAATATTATATAAGTAAATAAATACATGTTATATAACATCTAATAGTATCATATTACCGGTCTATAAAGTGAAAATGTTTCGATAACATCATATACTTTATCAAGATTACCACCATAAGTATTTGTGGCAACTAATAACTCAATTTTCGTAAGTGTTTCATTCAGATGGTCTACAATCATCACCACTGAATTAGCACCTGTCCTGTCTATTACAATAAATATTTGTATTATTTGAACCACTCAATTTTAACAAAATAACAATTTTCTATTGAAAAGATACATTTTGTTTTTAAACTTTGAACACTTACTAACAAACTCAGCTGTACTTTTTAATATTTCTAATACTTTTTCCCATATTGCACTCTGAAGAGTGGCTCCAAGTTTTGTTATCAATGATTCCATTCCCAACACAGCTTCTAGTACAACTGATGGATGATTACATGTTAAAGCCTATAAGTAATAATTTATATGAGAACTTGATAGGTAATTATGATTATACTTCTCATACTTTATGAATTGAAGGCAAAACTGAAAGGAGAGAGATTTTAAAAGATGTAATTTGATTATTACTCCATAAAGCCATGTTAATATAAAATAGTCCGCCTCGTACAAGACCAGCATTGTGGTTAGAAATTTCTTCGTGAAGCAATTGACAAATTAAATGCATTGCTGAATATCCCATATGTGTTCCCAAAAGCTTCCGCATAGTCTAGAATAACATTAAATAATAAATATTATTAAAATTAAACACCTATGTTAAAGTATCCATTACTTACTTTCCAGCATTGTGCACAGTAATTTTTTGAATTTGCTGTATGACATAATGTAGCGATAAATGTTGGCAGTGAATCAGAAGGTAAATGGTTATAACATATAATAGTATCCAAAAGTCGTAAACATTCTAGAACAACTTTTTCGTCCTTACTATAACAGCATACATAAAATGAGCTCCTATTTATAAAAAATATTGAAGAATGAATAATATTATAATACACTAGATGATAACTGTTTAATAATTTAATATCTATAACATACTGAACCACAGTATTAATAACTTCATCATCTAAATATGTAGCATTGAATTTTATTACATTGATAGATATTTCAAGCCACCGTTTTGTGAATCCAGCAGGAGCTAATTCAGCTGCACCCCAGTTAATTAGCCAAGGACATATTTCTTCTTCTAGATAAACAATATCTTTCCCGTGATCAGTAAGACATTCAAACAAATCTAACCTACAATTATATTTAAAACAAAATTAGTTATTTAATATTATAATTAGAGGTTGGATAAGTATTTTCTTTTAAATGTAAACATATAAATTATAATGGGTATATATAATTATTTTAAATGTTTAAAATTATATCTTTAATAAATTAAAAATTAATTACAAATTCAAATTGTGTAATAAGAATAATACTCATATGTCAGCAAGGAGCCATCTTTCAAAATTAACACCTAAAAATTGATCACCCACCAAACAATTTACTTTGTTTTCTGATAATATAAATTATAATTTATAATAATATTGTTAGAAAATATTAAATACACTTGTTTGAGCAAAAAAAATAAGTATATACAATTTATTTTTAGTTTTGACTGAGTACTATAAGTCATATGTATATAAAAATATTTGGAAATTTAATAATATAGAATTAAAATTATTAGGGTACATAAACATTGATGTTGCAATTAATATAATTAAGTAATTACTTATATAATAAAATGATATTCTCATGTATTAACATTTACAAATCTTTTAGATTCATAACTAATATTTGACAAGACAATAATATATGGTAACTAAACTTTTTTCTTAATAATAAAATTTTTTACATTATAAAATTTATTGGCCAATATAGTTTGTATTACAATTGTTACAGTTGTACATACAAGAAGAATGAGGGTTAGATCTACTCCCCAATTAATATTTTTATTTAAACATATTAATCTAACAAAATCTTTGATAACAAACAAATGGGAATCTTCATTCTTCAAAATATTTAAATTAACATATATATGCCAGTAATGAAACAAAGATAAAAAATGTATTTTCAACTATAACATAAAAGATATATAACTGGTTTTTGAAAATCAAACTCATTTTAAATTTTCCTAAAAGTATCACTTACAAGTAAATCTGTTTATGCAATGTTATGAGAAGAAAAAATGATTATTATTAAAATTGATTTCAACAAATACAATTCATATTTTTGAAAAGTGGCCAACATTTTATAGAATACAAAAAAGAAATAAAAATTATATGTCTAAGTATTATATAAAAGAGTTCATTTAAGTGAATAAGCCTATTTTCAGAGTTAATGATGAGATCAGGGCTTATTGTAAGGATTTTTCTCAACTGCGCAAATGTCTTATACCTGACATGATCCCTAACAAAAGGCAAAGGTGGACAGGTTAATGAAAAAAGTAAACTTGAGTTAAGTAAATTAAATACGCATAAAACATTATAAGTGAGGTACGATTTTTTATTGACAATAAATTAGCGAAAACATAATAATTTATTTCAATAGTCACTTTCCTAAATTTTCTCCAAAATTGCAGTACATAATATTTTAAGATTAGTTATAACACCTAAACTTGTATTATAATATCGTAAATTACAAGAGTTGTACATCAGGAGACGGCGTCTCCCCAAAACTTTACACTCAGCTATATAATTTTGTTCCAATTTTCAAAAAACTATATATATTTATCCAGTTATTTATGTTATGTATGGGAATTTATTTTCATCATAATTAGTTTTCTTTTTTTTCCTGAAACGCTTTTTCTAATCGAGAACGGACTTGGATAAGTAGTAAGTACGTTTAGTTTATGTTTTCGGCTGAGAATTTTGTTGGTGTAGTGCATTAAAAAGATAATTTTTCGAAATTC
>JAIPRM010007832.1:0-16664 GCA_025469315.1 Stegophylla sp. TES_Ste_2020 | reverse complement strand
CCAAAATTTTCAAAAAAACGACTCGAAAACCATCATTTTTTGATCAGAATTTTATGAAAATTTAAACATAGATAGAAAATCCTAAAAAAAAGATTTTGGCGCAAGAAAATATTAAAAATGTGAAAAAAATGTTGGAAATTTTTTGAACATTTTTTTTTTCGTTTCAGAATCGTTTTACTGAAAAAATTATTTATCGTTTCTTTAAAATTTAATACGCCCGTCAAGAGAATACCACCCGTCGTGCGAAGTACACTCATCGTGCGAAGTATGTCCGGCTTTTTTTTTTTTTGAAGTTTAAATTTCGACGAAATTCGTTAGTTTCGTAAAACAACGCACTTTAACGTACATATAAGAAAATTGGCCGAATCAATTTTTTTGAAATTTAGTACCTAGATAGAGAACTCTTTTGCGAATATTTTGGTTCAATAAAATTTCTTACGGACGAATAATTAAGCATTTTAGAAGGATACAAGATATCTATAGATTAAAAACACGTAGTTGCTGAAGGTTGATGTTTTTTTGCATCTTATGTATTTTTCGACGCTGAATACAATGGTGTGAATTAAAATCCAAGTGCAACAATCGTTTTCTAACTATTTTATTCTATTTTGAAAATTCAATATTTTCGGTTATTATACTATATATTTCACCTACAAGGTCAAGTAACGTTTTGTGGCGTGATGGTAACGGAATCAGCCTATCACGTGACAGTACCGGGTTCGATTCTAGCCCGGCACTCCGAATATTTGTAATTTTTTTTTTCTTATATTATTAACTTCCTTCGTTCAGATTCGTTTAATTGAAGAAATGATTTATCGTTTCTTTAAAATTCAATACACCCGTAAAGAGAATCCCACTCGACGTGTGAAGAACATCCCTACGAACGAAGTACACACTCTGTTTTTTTTTTTAACCGATACCTAGTAATTTTCATATTGATCCGAAAATATTCCGACCTCGGGTTTTAACAGTAACGCATATGATATGTATAATATCATCAACGGTTTTATCTCAACTTCAGGTAGGTATAGGTGTGCATAACGCAACGTATTGCCACGTGTACGCGAAACGCGAAATGGTTATATTATGCGCGAAAAAACGCGTACACGCGCGCAACGGTTATACAAACGTGCACATTATAATAATATAGTAATATATTATGTGTGTGTGTGTGTGTGTATTAAAAAATAAAAAATTATGCTGCAGCGTATGATGTACGTTCGGTAAACGAACGCGTTGGCTAGGAATAGTAACTTTACGGTAATCGTTCCGACGAATACGCCTGCAACTCACCTATGCGTATACTGCAAATGTAATGTGTTGTGTGCGTTATTTATTCGGTAAAAAAAAAAAAATAAATAAATAAAAATGGGTCGGACCCGAAATTTTATCGCTTTTCCGACGTTTTCGGATCCCGTTTTTCGCCGCGCGCACGCAATTACCCGGGAAAACTAATGGTACGTTCTCCGGAACGACGACCGCGGAATACCAATAATAATAATATTATAATATGGCGTAGTACCGTACGGAGACGAGATTCGGCCGGCTCGCGGGTCTTCGGGGAAACTTTCGGTCGTGCGCCCGCGAAAAAGCGAACGATGCGAAACCGCCGCGCTCTCCGTCCGGGAAAATCAAAGCTATTCGTGTTTCCGATGGTCGATATCAATCGTCGTAATCCGTGTCGATCGCCCACCCCCGCGGGGTCTATTTAAAGTTTTCGCACTCGTGGTTCCGTGAAAAATCGCCACCATACATTAGCCGTCCGACTAATTACTCTGGTTTTATACGGAGTGGTTTGAGAGAGAGAGAAAAAAAAACATTTCAACATCATTATTTTCAGTGAACATTTTTTTAATATTGACTAACGATATCGATATTGTGGACATTATTCCTTAATGTTAATAATTACGACATCAATATCCAAAAAGCCGGACATACTTCGCACGATGGGTGTTCTTCACACGACGGGTGGGATTCTCTTGACGGATGTATTGAATTTTAAAGAAACGATAAATCATTTATTCAATAAAACGATTCTGAATGGAAGTTAGTAATATAAAAAATAAATGAGAAAAAAAAATGTTAGAAAAATGTCCAAAAATTTTTCTTCACATTTTCAAAATTTTCTTATGCCGAAATCTTCCTTATATGATTTTCTATCAATCTTTAAATTTTCATATAGTTCGGATCAAAAAAATGATGGTTTCCGAGTCGTTTTTGTCAAATTTTGGGGTAGTTTTTTCCAAAAAAGTAATTGAAGAATTGAGAAATTCAAAAAATTGCCCCTCTAAAGTACAATAAAGAGGCAAATCCTGTTTCAATAAGTTACTGATCGAAACTTTTGGACAAGTATTTCCATACAAAAAGTTGTACACAGAAAAAAAAATAAACATCATTGTAAAAACACTAGCTTCTCCATTTCGTTCAGAATCTAAAATAATTATAGAGAATATCGCGCTTTAAGGATAATTAATGGCAACTTGGAATAACATCAGTTAGTATCTAGGATATCTCAATATCTTAGCGTTTGTATAACTCGAAGAGTTGGTACAAAAATTTGAAAATTAAATTTCTCTACGGCGAAGATTTTTTATAAATTGGTACAAAAAAACAAAACTAAATATTCACCTTTTTCATTATAAAAAAAAAAATCCTATGTACATTTGAGTTATAACGTATATTTAGTGAAAATGGACCGTTCGTCTCATAAACAAAGAAATAGATCATTAATTCCTAAGAGTTAATCAATTGTAAAATTCAACAAGTCCACCAATAGTTATCTACCCGAGGTGCGAAGAACGCCCAAAGGTTAGAAGTACATACAACCATGATAATAATTGTATACCATTATATAACATCATACATATTATACTAGTTTTAGTATGACGAATAATTAAATATTCTTAAGTGTTTAGAAAACGACTTTTACCTTAGACGCAAACGCTACACGTGAATGGTATATTATAACCTTTAACCTGGGATGACGTTTTTGCTCGTGTAATAATAACATTAAAATTAGCATCGACAAGTTTCTGTGTACCATGAGTGGTGTGTGTATGACGTGTCATGGCTGACGTTTTTAATACATAAGTACTTCTCAAGGCACGTCCGTTGTTACTTCTGTTTATACACGCGTAGTCTTTATGCAGTAAATGTTGATTCGAGTTTAACGTGTATTTACGACTGTTTTATGCAAAACACTACACGATAAATTAAGAATGTAGAAAATATTCAAACAACCCTAACGGTAACGGTATAATTAAACCATAATACCTTGCTCTCTAACACGTTGATTTTGAACTTTGATAAGTACCTAATTGAAACGTTGAAATTAAACACTGGAGGTGGGTAGTAATAAAAATTAAGAGTAAACGTTTGTTTTCAGTTTCTAATCACCAAGAACGAGGATTTGGACATTCGCTAAGAATTTTCTAGAACTACACAACAAGATATGTCTTATATTCTATGTTAATTAAAAATGAATTATGTCCATTACCCTTCCCCTATTAAAATGTTTTTTGGTAATTTACATGTCAATCTTTTATTATTTTTAAATAATATTTCAACAGAATAGGTTAATAATAAACGTATACTAAATAAATAATAAATATAACGTTTTTAAACTTGATAAAAAAATTAAAAAAAAAAAAAAACAATTTTTTGTTCTTTTGACAATACTTAACTATTGGCCACTCGTATTAATTTTATGAAAATACGAATAGGTTTGTCTAATTTAATCTTACAAAACTAATTATTGGTTGTTGAAGTTCATGAACATGATGTACCATATTCATTAGAAGAAGGAATAATATGTTTTAATTTTGGCTAATATCGTCAAAGTCAAAGAGATATTATAATAACTTATTGTACAATAATTAATATTTTGAAAAACGAATCAGTTTGGTGTCCCGAAGAGAGTTGTCGGGACAACAGGACCTTTAATTAAAATACGGGATGTACTTGTATTATACGGGACGTGCGGCAATCCTAACCATCATAGGTATTACCATGGATTTGGATTTAAAAAAAAACTTATTAGGTATTTCCAGACGAAAATATCATTAAAGTATATTATCAACATGGTACAATATAGATACTTATAAATTACAAAATTAGGTATATCACTTTAAGCTTATTACTTTTCGTAGCACTATTAGTTGAAAAAAAGCCAGACATATTTCGCACCATGTGTATTCTTCACACTATGGGTGATAATTGGAGGTCGTGTTAAATTTTAAAGAAAAGACAAATCATTTCTTCAATAAAAAAAAATCTTTTGAACGAATATTCTGTTTATTCGTGAAAATTTCATATTAAAATTTTAAATTACCAAGTTTGTTATTATTACAAAAAAAAAAAAAATAATAAATAAAATATTTTTTTCTCAGCCAATTTTATATTGAGAGTGTACATATAAAACTGAGAATAAAAAAAAAAACAAATTTTGATGCAATAAAAAAGTTAGGAAAAACGTTAAATTCTTTTCTTCATTTTAAAAATTTTCATTTATTAAAAATTTTCTAATTATAATTCATTTATATTTAATTTTTTACGAAGTTTGGGTTAAAAGGAAAAAAAATCTTAAATGAGTTTTTACCAAATTTGTGTAGTTTTGCAATATATTATTCAATATATTGTCGTACTTCATAACTTTAAAATATTTAAAATATTTACTTATATAGTTAAAAAAACCAAAAACTCAAAAAATAAAATATTGAATACATTGTCATGAAAATTCACTACATCATAGTGTATATTAAAATATTAAGTAATTAAAAAAAATAAATAAATAAAAAAAAATTATCTTTTAAAAAACTTAATTGTGCGGGATAACTTTGGTTGAATACTCCATGTAAGTCTGTCATAAGTGAACAGGAGAAAAATAAAGCAATTTTATGTGGACAAAATTGCATGTTTTGTCATAACATATTAATTTTAAATAAATTCACTACTAATGAAAGAAAATATCAGTTTTAATACAAAAATAAAAAATTTAATCCAAAAGTAAATGTAGAACCATTACTGTATTATATTTTGTTTTTTCAATTTTGTAGAAGCTTTTATTTTAAATGAACTAATGTGTATTTTATAATATTTTCATTATGTATAGTTGGTACTTATTATTTATCATCATCCATTTTTGAACAAATTATATCAAAGAATTCTGTGTTCACATATTAAATAAAAAAAAAAGGAAAAAAGATTTGATATATTTTTTATAGGTTATACACTATATATATAGTATATATTTCCATATATACTTTCAATCAGGTACTTAAAATTTACTTTGGTCCAGATTAAATCAGAATTTACCTCATTGTGAGGTGGCTTCGATTCGGTCTCGGGTGTACGTCAGCCACCACATTGACCGTACTCGAATCGTGTTTTAGGATTAATTTATTATCACGCCACCCCAATGTTTTGGCACCAAATGCACCGTGTGTTAATCTTAAGCTCGTTGACCACAAACAGATGTACGTATGAGTGCGTTTATCAGACATGACCCTAACTTTACACTGCAAATGAATCTTCCTACTTTATTGGTACTGTATGTCGAGACACACATAAAACAGGTTTATGGCAATTTTTGGAAATCTGTTTCGAAAAAAGCGTAAATCATTGACGACGGCAAAATATCGTAAAAAAAATGTATCTGAAACTTATTCCTGGATGAATTAAACAAAGCAAAATTTGGTATACTGAAATAGTAGTCACAAAAAGGTCACATATAAAAAATGCTTATTCATATATAGCAGTGTTTTTAACGAGAGCAATAGTACTGAGCAGAGGTGAACATGTTTCGGGTGGTAAGGGTGAGCATGTATTGGGTGGTAAAATTCCTGAACGTTTTGAAGATATTTTTTCACTAGAAGTTCTTAAATGGGTCATAAATGTCTTTGTGAAAATTGAAACAGCATATTAATTAAAAAAAAAAAAAAAAATGTATTGAACTTTTAACTAATAAGATATTAAAAGCCAGCTTTAAAAATGTTAATTACACATATATTTTCTATTTAGTTTTCAGTTATACATTTTTCAAGTACCTATCTACACCATTTTTTTTTTTTTTTTTGTTAGTAAGTGTTGAAAAATAGTTTATTTTTTAATGGAATGGAAGTTTTAAAAAGTTTGGAAACCACTGGTATACAGTTTTTGGATTAGATGGGAATTTACCAATTGCGCTCACAATGATCTTTTCATATACTTATTGCACCCTAAAAAAATTTGGTCAATAGACCAAATAGACCAATAGCGCTCTGTGATTTTCAGAGTTAATAGACCAATTGCACTGATGTTTTATGGTTGATTGACCAGTTGCCCTTTGTACAAGCCGATTGTCATAATTTATTGAAAAAAAACAAATTTCAAGATTTTTTTGTACGTTGATTTATGTCCCCTCGTCACTCAGCAAATCGATTATCAAGCCAAAATATCCTCACGTTGCACAGAAAGTCAAGGGTTGTTATTGATTTGAATCAAGTGCGAAGCACGAGGAGAGTTTCGCGAAGTAACGCTCATTGTAATTTATTATATTACATAATTTGAATTTTTAATTTTGGAAAATAAAATTCTTAACCAATTTTTTTTTCATACCTGGATGTAAATTATAAAAGACAAGCGCAATTATTGGTATACTCATTGCAAAATATAAGAAGTGAAATTTAATTGGTACACTAACCGTAGAATATAAAAAGCGTAATTGGTATATGGACTTTTAAATGAAATTTTATTTTAACTCATCTGGTCCATTCCTGAATAGATGACTAAAAAAGTGTCTATACTCTAGATATTGATTCATAGAAATTCGTGTAGTTGAAGTTAAAAGATAAAATATGAGAGTTTTTTGCGGTTTTATTTAGACAAAAATCCTAAGTAGGTCACCTATGACCATAAGAGCAATTAAGGGACTAAATCTCATATTTTATAAATTTTGAGTCTCTTCACTTTTTGTTTTTTTTTTTTTTTTAGTTAATTAAGGTTTAAGCTCTTAAGGGACTACTTTTAAAAAATAAAAAAAACAAACTCCTAAACATGTTTCCTAGTTGTATCCTGTCTATTGTACCACATAGCACGAATATCGAATATTTTGGGTGTATAATTGTTACTATTATAAATTTTCTGATTCTATTAAATTGTATCGTATTAAATAAAAGGTGTTTATAAATTGCCTTGAATTGTCTTATTTTTTGATGTTTTCCACAAATACATTGTGTTATAAAAAAAAAAAAAGTAAAGAAGAATGGTGAGATATTCTGTTATCATTTTGCTAAACATACTTAATATACAAATAATAATAATAATATTATATCTATATGATACACTGAAACTACGCTCAGAATTGTTTTATTATCGAAATGATTTATTTTATTTTTTAATTCATCACATCGTCCATTATATGTTTCCATAATCCGAAAGACGAAGAAAACTCGCGGTACGTGATCTCTGCTAGGTATTTTTAGTCTGACTATTTCGATTTAAATTCGAATAGGTATTTTTAAATTATTTGATTTAAAATACAAAAATTGTCCTCGCCTATACACCACTAGTATACTATACACTAGTAACAGTTGAAATAAAGTATTTTATTAGTTATATTTCTATTTTTTACAGTAAATCTTATTTTCAAAAAATAAAAATCTTACACCCCTCCTTGCCCCTCCACCGAAAAAAACAAATAAATAAGGAAATAAAATCTCGACTATGGCATTGGAGACGGGAAGATACGTATCACGTATTAAATCGAATAATACAGTCTTTGTTGTTGTAACACGTACACACATATAGTTTGGAACGTATATTTTTTACGTTTTGACGGTCTGAAAAAGAAGGAAAGACGCATAAAAATACAAGCCTGGGAGGCTCATATTTTTTCCGTTTATGATATTATCGTACTCGGAGACACGAATATTATACATACTTACATAATACGTATACGGATTATATTAGAACTCATGCAAAGAGTTCGAGGTGTGTGACGTATACAGACGTGACGTGTATGATGTTATTATAACGTATTAAAGAGACTCGACGTCGAGAGAATAAGAGACTACTCGACCGGAAATATCCGATGGTTGCTAAACATTTTGAAAATTTGTATTCGTAAAATATACACACACGAGTACGCGTATTTATCGAACAGAAAACGCAATCCGAAGGGTTTACCCGCACCTAACCACCATCTCAACGACCTAAACTTCCCCGCGTAAGTAGTACACACTCGAACTCTCCCCTCAGACCGTCGGAAAATAGACAAGGTTTATTAACATTTACTCTACCCGTGTCGTTGTCGTCGTCGTGCATGTGTGTAATATTCCGTTGGAAATATTTAGTACACTTTTACGGGTTGCATCGTATTTAGGTTACTCTAATATGCATGTCGTACATGATAATACGTATGTAATATTATTGCAGCATCCGAAAGATATTACTTTATGATGTCATAGATAACGCTTACGGTATGCACGTTAAATAAAAGAGTGAATATGAGCTGTTGTGTTGGTATTTGTGTAATGTGTGGGTGAGTATTGAACCACATATAGTGTATTCGTTTTCGTATGTTCCGTTCGCGTACGAAAATAATGTTGAAATAATTTACATTCATATTAAGTTAGTTTAGTAGTTACGAAACAACGGCTGAGGTCAGTCGGGGGACGTGGCCAGAGGGCTAATTCCCTGTTGGACGGTTGTAGACCGATCATTCTCCCCCTAGTGCTCCTTTCCCACAAGTGATATTTTAGGTACTGAACGAAGCGAAGAACGTATTCGTGTTACAATATTGTCTGTTTTAAGTTATAACTTTTTCGAGTTATATATAAAACTCGTTCAATGGATTCATTTAAGTAAACTTCATTCACAAATTAGAAATTGAATCATCTTGGATATTTCAATTCTCAAGTAATTTTCCAAGCCTGAGATAAGACAAATGAAATAATTGAGTAAAATTGATAAAATAATATCTGATATAAATTAAATTTTCATGAATATTAAAATATTACATCAAAATTTTGAAATTTACATGTCATAATAATACGTTATTGATAATATTATCAAAGATCATTACTAAATATGATTTTGGATGTAATCTTTTTTATTTATTTTCTTTCGTGTAAATTAAAACATTTTAAGTACGGAATCAGGTAAAATTTGCTTTGACCTGAAGGTACGCAAAACTTTTTGCCTATGCTCAAAACTTCATATTTATTGAGCTGATGAATTATATTATTTAAATGTACATTTATAGTAAGAATAGCAGTACAAAAAAGTATTTTTACAAGAAATGTATTTTCGTAATTACCTACTACATAACTCTTCAAGTTTCTCTTTTTAAAAGTTAAAAATTGTATACAAGCTTACTCATATATAATTCAGAAGTCTACATATGTTTTAATTAACATCTGTTTACTTATACAAAATTTCTATATTTTATATGCACTTAAAATTTCAAAATTAAACTTTTTTTTTTTACTCGAGTATAAAGATTCAAATAAAAAGAAAATATATAATATATACTCAAGCACCCCTTCTTGAAAATGGGCTTGACCTAATTTCGAAGGGACACTGGCATTATAAAGGATGATTTTTAAAGAGTAACCATGCCCTTTTTTTGGCTACAAATAAGAAAAAATTTGAATTTTCTTTTTTAAATGTTCAAGTCACTATAATATCTATGTTTTCCATAAGTAACTCATTTTTTTCATGTCAACTTAAGGATATCCTGTGAAGACACAAATTATTTTTTTCAAATGAAAACTCCCTATTACAAAAGAAGAATTTTATTTGGGTTATTTTTTTGAGGATTTTGATGTATTGAAATAAAAATTTGAACGATTAGTTTTTGAATTATTCCAATTTAAATTTTAAGAAAAATAGTCTCTTAGAAACATATTTAGGATCACATAAAAGTATACGGACATGCATCGCACCATGGTCATTCTTTGGTAGTCGTGGCGAAATAGGATACTTGTGATGAATGTGTTAAATAAAAAAAATACTCAAATTATTTATTCAATAAAACGATTCGGAGTGTGCGGAGTTTCAGTGTAATATAGAAAACAGACATACTTAATTATTTTATGCAACGTACATTTAATATAATATAATAAGTAGGTAACAGAATAAATCGTGTCGATAATTATTTTTTTAAAAATAATCATTTTTTTTTTTTTATTTAAACGATTAAAGCTCTTATAATTAAAACCCAATTCAACGGATTTCACCAAAAATGTAAAATTTACAAGTAATTTTATACATGAATTAACCAGCATTATAATATGTTGAATAGACTCGTTAAATAATAGATGTACAATCAAAATAACAACGAAAATAAATTTACTTTTTTTTTGTATTAAAAATAATTTGAACTGTAATTTTAAATTCAAATATTTGTAAATTATGAAAGTTTTAACATATTGATTAAAAAAAATGCATTTTTTACCCGGAAAAAATAATTTCAGAAGAAAATAATTTCAAGAATTCAGAAAATGAAGTTCATTGCAAAAAATTATCAAACGATTTTTTAGATTTTCTTATGGCCTTTAAAAATACATACGAAGAAGGTTGAGTTAAAAGCTCAGATCATAATATCAAGATATTAAAATTGGATTAGAAAAAAAAAACATCAAATTTTTTTATTAAAATCACCAATCTATTCGCTTCACTCGGAATATAAAATATACGTATGACATATTTACATATTATTATACCGGTTCGAGAAAGAAATGACTTATGAGAAGGAAATGTCCTGAATCGTTAACAAACGCTGTTTTTGGCGAAACGTCCGATTTATCGTATGGAATTTTTTTTTGCGAAGTCGCTGTTTTTATTTTTTTTTTCTATATACCTCATCATCCTATCAATTTCATAACGTCACAGTTTGAATTTATTAATAGTTTGTATACGAGTATACGTTATTAATAATTATTATTTCGTGGCCGGACATCGGTTTTATATGCTAATGAAGGACGGACTCGCGTAATATAATAATAATAACGGCTGTAGGGGTAATATTTCACTCTGAGCACACCGCACCGGCCTATAATCACACTCGATCGGTTGACGTGGTGGGAGGGGCCTTGTGTTCGTACAGCGTTATTCGTATACAGTGTGTTTCGTGAGTGTCGTGTCACCGTAGTATTTCCGTGGCCAATGAATTTGTCTAAAAACTTCTTTTTCAACAGTGATCTATGATAAATTACCCATTTTATAACATTAAATTAAAAATGTTTAATGTAAATTAAAGTTTTTGAGGGAACGATAATCATGAAAAAAATTAAAAATCGAATGAATATATTTGCTCGTGTTAGAGTGGCGGATTATGTGTATGTTAGTAAAATACAAAAAACTAAATCATATGCGTTTAAATCAGTTTCAGTTGTATAGCAGGAAGAATTGTTTTGAAATTTTGTTATTATTGATGAACTACCGGCTTTCAAGGATTGAACTTATTTTAAATTGTATCAAATGGTCCACGTATATTCAACTGTGTGGAATCCGTATTATACTTAATCGAGATCGATTCAAATGAATCCGTTTTTGTTTTTTTTTTTTGTTAAAAAAACCACTAAATGCCACAAAATCAAAAACTTGGTCTTCTTAAACGGATAACTCAGCAGATTTTTACTCAATATTATGATAATTTTTATGTTGTTTAAAAAGTATGAAAAAACTCATCATTGACATTTAAAAAAAACTAAACAGTTAGTTCAATTTCGGAATTCAAAATATTATATATGTCACTGTAATAAAATGAAAAACTACCTACTATTATACATTGTGTAAATGGTGAAATAAGATTAGAAGTAAATTAATAATTATCTATAAAAATCATCATACACTTACAGTGTATATCTGTAAGTAAAACACTTATTTCATATTTATTATAATAGGTATGAATACATTTTATAAGCGAAATAATCAAAGGTTTCAGTGGTTCTGCTTCGTTTTACATTTTTTTTTTTTTTTGGTATTTTTTCTTTACGCGTAACTACACTATTTCGAATGTAAAAAAAAATATCATTTTTAAAGTAAGTATGTAACCACGTGAACAAAATTTTCTACCAAAAATCTAAGCAGCTACAACGTATATTGATTATTTTTTCGAATAAAAAAATCAGTTGGTTCTTCGCATCACTCGGAAAAATAATAAATGTGTGTTTGCTGTAAAGGAACGACGAGTATAGAAACATAACTCTCGAACGTTTCTTTTTATGCGTACCTGCTCATTGTGGTAGCATCGTCGTGGTTGCACACAGGCCGTATTTACGCGAAGAAAAAATTCAAGGATAGAAAAACAAACAATGGCAAGTCGAACGATTCTATTCTAAGCATTATAGTTTCGTCCGATTTTAACGACTCGTGTTTGAAAAACAACAACAAAAGAATCCTAAGTGAGTACGTATCTACCGAGTCGTTTCCATAACACTCGGGTTATTAAATTTATTTTTGAACTCGTGTATTCCGTCGTCGGGAAGTTCGTCTCATTTTGCAAATAGACGGGGAGTGGAAGGGGGAAAGTATTTATGGTTTAGTTTTTTTTTTCTTGCCACTCGTCTATTCTACGACGAGAGCTGCACAAGTCCGAGATTAGGAAAGTTTTACTTCGCGTGTACAAAGTATATACACACGACAATAGTACAAAAACAATAGTAATAAATAGTTTTTAAAATAATAATAATAGTTTATAACGAGTCCAGTTTCGTCGCGACAACGTCGTCGCTCGAATGAAACGCGGGCGAACTTACGATGCTATAATATTATTATTTTATAACGCTTCCGATGGCATTGACGAGTAAAATGTCGACGAGTCAAGAATAAGCCGATAATCAACGATGAGAAAAGAACGGAAAAGTTGTCTGCATAACGATAATAATAATAATAATAGAACGTAGTTTTATGATCGGAATACAAAAATTATATATTTTTGTACGCGATTGTTTAAGATAAAAAATCCGCGAGGAAAGGTTCATTTTTCTTCTATTTCATAGTAGTTTTGAGTTTAAAAATTTAATATTGTACGAGCATTTCAACAATTAACAACTTTGGAAAATCCGTTTTTTTGAAAAATTCATAAAAATAAAATATTTATCTGTTGAAAACAAGAAAATTCATATTAATATCCATAACACATACAGTTTTGGGTTTCTAAAATATTAGTAATAAGTAGTGACCAGATTTATATTCTTTTAAAACATTTGAAATGGGTATGATGTTGCTATAAAAATTAATGAAATATTCCCAAAATATTTACAATATTCCCTAAGTATTCTCAATATTCCTAAAATATTGTCGTAAAACAGCAAAAACACTGATAATTATTCAATTTTTTATTTAATCAATAAAACAGAAAAAAATATTTGTAATATTTTATTATATAATTAAATTAAACAAAGGTATCCTAACACGCAATAAAATATTGCTTTATTATATTATATTTTATACATAATACATCATTAGCAATCAAAATGCAACGATTTACAATGTATTTAAAGGAATTATCAGTTGGGTATTATTACGCGTTATAATAGGTTGTATTGTTCAAAATTTCTGGCCCGTATAAGTATTGTCTAATGACTTGTATTGTACTATATATTATACTATCTTTCAACATCTATAGACGTTATAGGAGCGTATATCAAGTCTGTGGCCATATTAGGAGATAAACCTATACGATTTATGTACGAAATATATCAATTTATCAAAAGAAATAACCGAGTAACGGCGACTAAAAATTAAAATTAGTCTAGAAGACATTGTGAATTTTTAATATTTCTTAAATATAATTTAACATAGCAGAAATATTCTTGAATATGTACCATAAGCTAAAATATTCTAAAATATTGTTTGAGACAAAATATATACTTATGATAATTGCAAAAGAAAACACTTTACTTAACAGATTTTATTCGTTATGTAACGCAAACATTTCTTAATCCCATAAAATAGCATACCTTCGTTAAAAATATGTTTTTGCATAAAAATCTGGACATTGGTAATAAATATAGACACCAAATGTCTCCGTTGTATCTGTCTGTAGTTATATTTTAGTATATAGATGCGATATTAATCGCTTTATAATATTAAACCAATTCATTTTATAATAATATTATAATCATATATTATATGATTATTGCTTTTAATTATCATTATTACGTAATTGTTGAAAGTATTGTTGATTTGAATTTATTTTTAAAATTTGTATACTACAATTAACTATATATTAACTTATTTATATTTCAATACAAAAATATATTCTAGCCTCTACGTTAAGCAATCTATGTGCAATGAAGATAGAATGAAAGACAAGGGTGAATTTATCACTTGAATTTAACAGTGGGGGGGGGGTAATTAAACAAAAATAAATCAAATTTTAGTACATTAAATTCGTAACGGTTTAACAATGAGGGGAGGTGTAATATGTCTTTTTCCCTCAACATCGAACCCGCCACTGTTCCTTTATCCAAGTAAAATGTCTGTAAAACGGTGTTCGATAACATGAGATGATAACCAGTTGTATAAATTAAAAATTTAGACCCTGAAGCGAAATTTTCCACAAAAACATTAGAGGTAACAACAGTTTCATTCGTTAAATCAAGGCTTTCGAGACTTCAAGCTTTATTTTATGTACTTGTTTAAAATATAAAAATAAAAAGGTGGAGTCTGTGATTTCTCTGAGCCTTCAAATATGACGAGCCCAGATGCGTCCGCACCTTGTGACACATCTCATTTACGTTACTGATGATAATCATAAATTCATAATAAATGCATGGAGAATGCTCGTTATCTTTATGAAAATCGTTATGTAAAAACATATAGACACAGAAATCGTCTAAAGGTTTTTTTTTTTTTTTTTTTATCCCATTTATCTAAGGAATGTGTGAAAAAGTTTTCATATATTTTTTTTCCGTGAAGGATATTTATACTAGAAGTGTCATCACACATTCATCTCATAAATATGTATTATATATTATATATTTGGCACAGTGTGTGTATAGGGTACCTGGTTTCCATTAAGCTCAATAATAAGGTCACAATATACTGTATAATATATAACATTTTTTGTTTCATATTTCGTTTTATGATTTGAAACTGATTCCGGACATTACATTTTTTTGCATTATTATCATTGTTATTATTTTTACTATGATTTTGATATTTTACTAATTTAGAATTATTTATAGAATATTTATTATGTGTAAGAGGGTATGAATTAATTTTTATTTTTCGAAAATGTTTTATGTAACAAAATAATTTTTACTTAAATATTTAAATTCAATGCGTGTGTACCGGTATACATGTAATATCAGTGTACAAACACACAGAAGTGAAATAATATTGTTATTCTGATGAAATTTTGTCCACTCTGCAACACAAGTATATACGAATATATATATATACAAACGAAAAACGGGGTTGGATTTAATCCGAAACAGAATATTAACAACAAGTCGTTGTCAGACATCAGAACGCAGAATGACTTTTTTAAATTTTTTAGAAGTAAGGAATATCCCCGTTTATATTATGTATATTATGTACACGAGAACCACACTAGCACACGATGGCAGCATAAACACGATATTGCGTAGGATTTCCATTCTCTCAAACAATCATCCTCTAGAATAATAAATTACCATTTTCGAGCAAGATTTTCAAGCAAACTCGTTTTCCCCGAGAACCATAAAAACTCAAATGTTCGTCCGACTACGTCTCTTGGGAGTACCGCGCGGGTCATGTTAAACCCTATCTTTATGTTGACGTTAAAAGAAATAAATGTCTTGATCGCAACGATCGCGGTTTGAAAAAATAAGAATTGTCGTGACAATTTGCGCAAAGGATTTCAGTCCGGGTCCTTTTACGCGTTGTTGCTGTATTACGTTGATCAAAATCTATGGTTGTATTGAGTGGAGAAATAAAATTAAGTAATTTGAAAATTTAACACCCGAGATTCGACGATGATAAAAAATCACCACTATTTTTGAATCATTCGCTTAAAACTTTTCGACCTAACCATGATATTATTATTTTATCAATGTGTGGTACACACAAATCGTATTTATGGAAGGGGCGAGTGAAATTATCCCTCAATCTCCTGCCTATATATTGGTTATATTATAGCACTGTAAACACATATCCAGCCTCGTGTATAGATTATATTTTCCGTTTTTATTTTAAAATAAATTAAACCAGATTTTCTTAGAATTAAGTTATGCCATGTAGTCATAACTAACAGACTAGAATAATGCAAAATATTTAAATGTTCACAAATTATCAACAATTGTGTAATACTGTAATAGGTACATAATTAATAGTGTTTAATCCACCACTTTTATTTATTTATTTACAACAAACTCTTAACATATTTTTTTTTAATATATATGTTTTAATTTCTCTTACTATATTAACTTGATTTAAAAAATAAACTTGATTTTGCTAATTGAAACTAGTAGCTCGATTGGACTATTATCCAAATAAAAATGTTGGAAACAAAGTAATTTTATCGGTTGTTCGACTGCGTTTATATTAGCTTGCTGACAAATGTTTTTTTTAGAATATACGTCAAACAATAATAAAAACCCGGACATACTTCGCACGATGGGTGTACTTCGCACGACGGGTGGTATTCTCTTGACGGGCGTATTAAATTTTAAAGAAACGATAAATCATTTCTT
>JAIPRM010007831.1:0-16666 GCA_025469315.1 Stegophylla sp. TES_Ste_2020 | reverse complement strand
GCATATAATAATATTAAATTAATCTACATTCTTTTTTTTTTTTTTTTTTTTTTTTAACAAAACGTGTGTGTAGATTTTTAAACTTCCCTATTGGCGCGTATTTCAAGGTCGTTGAGAAACAACAATCAGATTGTGAGTTTTGGTTTTTGCAAAAAAAAACTAGTGGTCGTTCCTAAAGAAATCAACATTTTTAAATACTGTAACATAAACATTCGCGTAGGTGTATTCGTTTTTAACATTTTTTTTTTTTTTTTTTTATTCATCACAATTTCAAATTTTGAATTATATGGCTTTAAGGGCATATTAGTTTGAATTTGTATTAAACATTGTACAAATAACTGCTGTTTTCGAATAAAGTTAAACATGTATTATTGTTGAGATGATATATATGTTTACCTTTTATTTCCGTGAGTTTCTGATCTCAAAGTCATTCCTCAAGATGAGATGATCTTTAGTTAACTATGAAAAAAAAAAAAAATTTGGATTTGGTTATTTTTTTCGTCGTCAATTAAAAAATGATTCACGAGAGGGAATTTCATTCCAAAGATTTATTTTAAATTATGTGCACATATTTTATTGACGTATGTTTGGGTTCTTCAAAATATACTCTTACTCTTACAAAATTCCAAAACAGAGTGACGATTATTTTCAAATTTTTTTCTACTAAAATTCTGAAAGTTCTATTCCGTGAGTTGCCTTCTAACTATTGCGATTTAAATTGAAAGGACATTTTTTTTTTTCGGTTCTTGATATAATATTTTATTTGTCCGTGCGGCTCGTGAACATATTTTTCATGTTGGCCATCCCTGGTATATACAGTGTGATCTAAAAAAAAGCAATATTGCACCGCCATGGATATCGCGTACGTTTTTACTGATTGTAGTACAGTTTTCCCAAACCGTTTTTTCCAATATTTCCAATCCAATTTCTCCAATTTCAATATTTATACCATACAAACATTTTTCCAGTATATATTTTTACAAATTTAATATTTTCCAAAATAAAAATTGGTCATAATTTAAAATTTTAACGATTTTTTATATTATTCATTAAATTATTTATAATATGACGAGTTTATTGGTAGCAATTATATTACTCCTTGTACCTCACAGTCATTGGTCTTAATTTAAAATTTTAATTATTTTATTAAACAATAAATAATTTCTTGTATTTGATAAGATAATACATTGATAGATTTGGTATTGTTAAAAATAACTTTTTGGAAAAATGGTATCGAGAAAGAGAACTTTTGGGAAGTAAAAAAACGTGAAAAACAAATTGGGAATAGTGTCTTCCTACCGTTTTTACCATGACGATATTGTGTCGGTGTAGTTATTATAGTATTGTCTTGTAACAATAATACGTTGTCACACGATATTCGCAGGACACGGTTCAAATGTACATCTCGAATTAATTCCTCCATCCTCGTGCATACTAAACGATTTGTTTTTATGTCATGTGTACAAAACTTTCACATTGTAATACTATAACACAGAGAGTATTATAAAAAAAAAAATAATAATAATAATAATAATAATATTAAACTTAAGGCGTGTAAAATAGTGTATAGT
This sequence comes from Stegophylla sp. TES_Ste_2020, assembly GCA_025469315.1. NCBI lineage: Eukaryota > Metazoa > Arthropoda > Insecta > Hemiptera > Aphididae > Stegophylla > Stegophylla sp. TES_Ste_2020. Next base: position 15,095 of record JAIPRM010007831.1, on the reverse strand, counting down.
ATTATGTCCGATTTAAATAAATTTTTGTTATATCACAAACACTTAACTACCGATTTATTACGCATTTTAAACTCAAAATTAAAGACCTTCAACTTAAATCGTGAATTTGACTTTAATAAACTCGTTTGATAAAGGTTCACGCACGTGTCATCGCGGTTGAATCATTTAATTTATAATAACCGTATAAAAAAGTGAACAAACAATTCACTTAAAATAAATTCATTCGTTTAAAATAAATAAATAAAACTCGTGTCAGTAAATAGGTACTTGTTACATAATTAGTAGGTGCTTATCTACGTCCTACATTTGACGCTCCGCGTAATTAAAACAACGTCTTTTAACTCTGTATATTATATAACCACTATATTGAAGTTTTCAATATAATAAAATTGTTTTCAATAAAAAAATATTTTTCTAATTCGAATTAGAATTCTACTAACTACCAGTTTAGACATTTGTTACGAATTACGTGATACCAAATTTGAAATTTTAGTGACAAATAATTAAAAAAAAAAAAAAAGGTGTGTTCTTCGCACGTCGGGTGGGATTCTTGATCGACGGGTGTATTGAATTTTAAAGAAACGATAAATCATTCCTTCAATAAAACGCGATTCTGAACGAAGAAAGTTAATAACATGAAAAATAAATGTCCAAATTTTTTTTTCACATGTCTGAAATTTTTTGCGCCAAAATCTTTCTTATATTATTTTCTATCTATGTTTAAATTTCCATATAGTTCGGATCAAAAAAATGATGGTTTCCGAGTCGTTTCTGTCAAATTTTGGGTAGTTTTTTCCAAAAAAAAAAAAAAATGACCTCTCTAAAGTACTCCATCTAGAAGCAAATCCGGTTTCAAAAAAAGTCACTGATCGAAACTTTTGGACAAGTATTTCCATACGAAAAGTTGTAAACAGCAAAAAAATAAAAATAAAAATAAACGTCATAGTAAAAACACTAGCTTCTTCACTTCGTTCGGAATTTAAAAATGGGTTTCACGGAGAGTTTTCCGCGTTTTAGGTCGTATAAAAAAAAAAAAACAAGAAGGTTGGAAAAAACAACTTTAAAATCGCATAGTTCACAGTGTTGTTTTTTCGTTTTTTTTTTTTTTTTCCCGGTTAAGAGAAAGCAATAAATTAGACTACCAGTTTTTTTTTTTTTTTTTTTTTCTAAATGATTTTTACGTCACGGCCAATAGCGCCAATATACTCACACGCGTATATATATATATATATACGATTAAAAGATTTTAGGTCGTCAATAATAATATTATGACAACAATAGTTTTTCTGTACACTATATGATGTGACCGAAATCGAATAAAAATATACTTATCCTCTTTTGGTGGATTTGGGTCGTTCAGCCACTGCGCTGAGCGTAATATTCTTGATCGAGGTCAGCAGCAGCTGGCCGTCGTGTACCTCTCATCATACACGTTACTAGTAGTAGTAGTAGTTGGAGTAGTAGTCGTTTGCCGTTCTACCCTAAGGACTCGGTGATTTTTACTCATGACGCGCGCGTGGGGGGGGCGGGGAGGGGGGATCGAGAGAGCTAGAAATATAATAATATACAGATAATACCTGCACACTATTCCGATTGATGTCTGCGTTGGTTGTTTTACGAATCGCATAAATCACACACACATACACACACACACACACACACACACTCGAGAGGAACATTTTGGTCGTGTCTCGTCGTGACCTTCACCCTATTCGCATTTGCAAAGACGTTACAAGTACCCACCGGTGAACGCACACATCCAATATAATAATATAATATTATATAGTATAAAAGTCACCGTTATTAAATTGATAATAATTTTCGCGGTGACATTTCCAAATAAAAACGGTTTTTGTCTCTACTGCTGTGATGACGGTTTGGTTACACTTTGTACCAAGAGGAACCGTCGTTTCCGTTGTTTGACTGCTATTCGATGACCACCACGGTGATGGTCAGGAGGAAATCACGCACTGCAAATGTTACTCTACTCAAAAGCTTCAAAAACTGATAGCGTTATTGTAGTTGAAAAACATTCGAAATTGCACTTAAAAATTGCACTTAAAATTACTATTTAACTGTTTTTAGATTCTGAACGAAGTGAAGAAGCTCATGTTTTTACAATGATGTTTATTTTTTCAAAATTTTTTTCATCTCTTTCTGCAAACACTTTTTCGCATAGAAATACTAGTCCAAAAGTTTCGATCAGTATCTCTCAAGAACCGGAATCGTACCCAGATGGTACTTTTTAGAGGTCATTTTTCCAATTTCTCAATACTTTTTCCAAAAACGGGGAAAAATTGTCGAAAAATTGACAAAAAACGGCAAAATACGCCGAATACCCGAAATTTCCGTAAAATTGGAAATTACTTTTTGACATAAGTTCCAAAATAATGCAACTAAGGACTTGAAATTTTCACCAACCACTAAAAAATAGTTACGAAAATGTTTCATAAAAATTTCAAAAAGATTTGATCAATTTTGAGTTAAGTACAGCATTTTGAAAAATCATTTTTTCGTTAGTTTTTATGTAATAAAATTTTTGATTTTTTATATTAAGACTTGAAAATTTAATATGATCTCACTGACACTGATATGTCTAATTGACCTGAAAAAATCTCGAAAATCGTTAGTCACCTTTTTTTTTTTTTTTTTTTATACCCGTTTGAAGTTAGAATTTCGCCGAAATTCGTTAGTTTTGTCTGAAATTAACGTACATAAAAGAAAATTGGCCCAACCGATTGTTTTGAAATTTGGTGCCTACTTAGAGAATTTCATTGCGATTTTTTTTTTGGTGCAATAAAAATTTCTTACGGACGAATAAAATCAAACATTTTAACGCCCGTCAGGAGAATCCCACTGGACGTGCGAAGAACACACTTTTTTTTTATCCATTATAATATTACGTAGTTTTGTGTCGAATGTGATAATATTAATATGTTAGTGTCGAAATAATACCGTACGAAATATTCATCGGATTTTTTTTTGAAGCTTATTATGACCGAAATATGTTTGACTTTCATTAATAACAATAATACCAGGTACGCGTGCCTAACGAAGTCGAAGAAACAGTAATTTCCCCAGCCATACGCCGCCGGGTTTGTTTTCTCGGGGCTATATAACTACTTCCTTTAATTTTTATGGCACATATATATATATATATTTTTTTTACTTAACAGTTCACAGGCGCTTCCATTTTGAACCGGTAATGGCCAAGCCAGGTGCCGTCTGTAGGTCTGATAGCACACACACACACACACACACAAATGGTTACTCACGTACGCATACACATGTAGGATCCACTTAACGGCTGTATACTTAATCCTGTGTACCATTTATTTATTTTATATTATATGGTTTCATAAAGGTCACGTCGAACCGGTAATGAGCGTGGAACCGAAGTGTGTTTGTAATTGAGAGGAATTATTAAAAATTAACTGTTAACAACAATAATAATTATTGTATTAATTGTGTGAACGAAATAATAAATACGTTTAACTAATTATTTCCGTAAAACAAAAAAAAAAAAAAAACAGTTTTTACTACGGTGTTCGAATGGGACTGGTGAAATTATTAAATAAGGTTATGGTTAATATAATTACGTATATATTCTGTCTCAAAAACCGAAAATTCTCAGTAGTATCCAATTTTAGATTCTGAACGAAGTGAAGAAGTAAGTTAGTGTTTTTACAATGATGATTATTATTATTATTTTTTTGTGTACGAATTTTCGTATGGGAATACTTGTCAGTAACTTTTTGAAACCGGATTCGCCTCTACATTGTACTTTAGTGAGGTCATTTTTTGAATTTCTCAATTTTTCAATTTTTTTTTGGAAAAAACTACCTAAAATTTGACAAAAACAAGACTAGAAAGAAAATCATGTAAAAAAGATTTTGGCGCAAGAAAATTTCGAAAATGTTAAAATAAAAATTTTGGACATTTTTCTAACATTTTTTTTTTTTTTTATATTATTAACTTCCCTCGTTCAGAATGGTTTTATTGAAGAAATTATTTATCGTTTCTTTAAAATTCAACACACCCGTCAAACAAGAATCCCATCCGTCGTGCGAAGTGTGTTCGGAATTTTTTTTTTATTTTTATTTAATCCGTTTAAAATCGTAGTGGTTTTTGTCGAGTACGCTTAATCGAAAAAAAAATTAATTTTATTAATTAAAAATCTAGTTGGATTAATATTGTTTGTACGGAATTCTAGATAAAAAAAAAAAAAAAAAATAGTTTTCTTTTCTTTAAAAATTTTGGATTTATTTAGACGTCGTTCTCGGGGGTTAACATTTTTACCAATCGACTACAACTACGTTGCAGATGCAAAATAAAAAAAAACACCTGTTATCGTTTTAGTGTGGCGCGTGTTTTTAATTTGTTTTTTCGCCCTTTAATCGTCGTGGAACGAGTTTTTTTTTTTTTTTTTTTATGCGCAACTATCATCCATACTCGCCTGGAATTGAAAAACATATTCTATAAAAAGTGAACCGACCGAATATTATGTCATATTTGTTGCGGTTAAAAATATAAACTGCGTTTATAAAATACTAATTTTTAAAAGTACATCATCATCATTACATACCTTGGTATAAAAAATTGCACAATATTCTTTAACCGAGGAGTTCATATAATAATAAATTTGATACTTACACACGTTATTATTATTATTATTATTATTATTTATATACTTGTACTCATCGAGTCACACTCCGCGAGTCGTAACGACGCATAACCTACATCAACGTATACTAATACGTTAGTGTCGCGGCTATTGTTTAACCTCAAAATGTTGTGTACTGTAGCTTGAAAACATAATATGTACACAAGGAAGTACCGTTTAGATTCTGAGCAAAGCGAAGGAAGCCTATATTATGATTTTACAATGATGTTTATTTATTTATTTGATTTTTCGTTCTCCCTGCGAACAATTTTTTCGTATGGAAATATTTTCGTCTAAAAGTTTCGATCGGTATTTCTGTGCATCCGAAATCACACCCAGACACGGGGTACTTTAAATAAATTATTTTTCAAAAACGAGGAAAATCAGCGGAAAAACTGACAAAACACAGTAAAATTTTATATTACCGTCATTTTCATTGAAAATGGAAAATCGTACTTCCACGTAACTTTAAAAATAACGCTTCTAGAAATTTCTTAAAAATTTCAAAAACATTTTGGTCTCAAGTTAAGTACGAGCATTTTGAAAACATTTCTCGATTTTTGTAAGTTTTTATTTCATACAATTTTTAAATTCTCGATATAAGACTTGAAAATTTAACTATGACCTTAATCACATATAGGTATGTCTAATTGAACCAAAAAAATAGTAAATCAGTTTTTTTTCTTTATAACCATTTGAAGTTAGTATTTCTACGGAATTCGTTAGTTTTTTACCTCAAATTACAAACTTTTTACAAAACTACAATTACAAAAGAAAATCGAATTAACCGATTTTTATGAAACTTGGTATCTAGATGGAGAATTTTTTTGCGAATATATATATATAAATACTATCAGATTTTTTTTTTTTTTTTATAAAAATGACAGTTATTATTTCGTGTATTAACTGAAGCTTTATTCAGAATTTTTTTTTTTTTTATTTAATTAACGGAATTGTTTCTTTAAAGCTGAACATATCCATAATAAAAAAAGTATTCCACCTTAGAAGCAAATAATACCAATGGTGCGAAGTTTAACGTGTTTTTTAAAAATTTTTTATATATATATTAATATTATATATATAAACTAACGAATTTAGATAATCAGAGATTGTCAAGTTAAGATCTGCGTCTTGAAAATGCGACGACAGACTTGTCACGACGTATTAAAGTGACATAAATGTATCTATACATAATATATTATATTTTGTTACAGTTCAAACCCGAAATCCGTCAAAACTAGTTTTAACTAGTCAACACTACTTGTCTTTCTCCAAAATTTTTGCGACTACCTAGTTGTAAAATTACAACTGACCTCAAGTTTAATGAAAAACTAGTTTTTTTTTTTCAACTGATATATGTCAATGACATTTTTTCATTTACTTTTACATTTTAGATTCCGAACGAAGAGTAGAAGCTAGTGTTTTTACAATGATGTAATTTTTTTTATTTTTTCTGTTAACACTTTTTCGTATGGAAATTCTTGTCTAAAAGTTTTAACCTGCAATTTTTAGAAACTGGATTTACCTCTAGTTGGTATTTAAAAGAAGTAATTTTTTTTTTCTTTTTCGGGGGAGGGAACGATCCAAAAATTAACAAAAAACACTTAGAAACTATCATTTTTCGAAAGAAAATTTTGAAAATGTGAAAAAAACTTTGGACATTTTTCTAATTTTTTTTTCCTTTTCTTTATTTATTAGATAAGAAAAAGTAAAGCTAAGATAAGAGTAAAGTACAGAAAAGAAATCCGGATATACGTACTTCTCGTCATATGGGTATTGTTCGCTCTTCAGATCATATACTCTTGGTGGGCGTGTCGAAGAAAATGACGACTATTATTATACATATATTGTTTTTCACATTGTTCTGTTAACTCCCTTCGTTCGGAATCGTATTGTTGAAGTCGGTTATTTATCGCTTCTTTAAAATTTCCTACAAATCCATCAAAAGTAACTTCACCCGAGGAGTGTAGAATACGCACCCGTGCTGCGAAATATGTCCGGATCACAAAAACTGACGATTCATTGTCGGCCGATCGCTGATGATAATATTAATGTCACCCCTGAGACGGTCGTTCGACGGCCTACGTTTCGACTGGCTCGATCGTGTCGCGGGCTGCTTGCACCATACTTCGCAGTCACACGTGTGCACGAGAATAATCCACGTGTCGTCCGATCGTTTCAAAACGTTTTGATGACAGAAAAAAAAACAAAGCGATCGACGACGTGCAATTCATAATTTTATTGTATCGCGTGCACTCGGACCGACTATTTGGTCCTGTCACTCCGCCTAAGCAGTGCTTGAATTGGAAAAAACTAAGAAGAGGGGGACGCATAAGTCCAAAAAAAAAAATAGCGTCCCCCAAAATTTTTTTAATTTCTCATATACCTGTGGATGATTTTTTTCAAAATTAAATAGGGATACGCTAAAAAATATTTTAAAAAATAGAAGTCAAGCACTGGAGGAACTCGTATTGGTACACACACGTACACGTGCGCGTGCGCGCAGAACAGTCTAGTTCCTTAACGAGTCATTATACCCGACGACGACGACGACGGTAGGAATGGAGTTTTTTCTTCGTGATGTCTGCGCGAGATCTCAAGGCCGTTGCAAAAGCGTTGCAAATACCAAAGACATTGAGAAGCAACTGCCGTCTACGAGCGCGAATGTTGTAGCGTTCCGTTTTTATAATAATAATAATAATAATAATGTATATTTCACCTGGAGTCGGCCCAGAAACGGATTTACACTAACGTCCGAGTAACATTTTCTACAGTTCATGTGTAAGACTGTAAGATTTTGAAGTGAACATTTTTTTTTTTTTTTTTTTTTTTACATCTAAATACTCAATTTTTACGTTCAATAATCGTTATATTTGTTCTCAAACGCGAAAATATATTATAAAATTGAATAAAAATATTATTAATACATTTGAAATATTCTTCCAAAATTAAAATTAATTATTTAACAATCCTGCGGTGCTAAAAAATAATCGATATAGGTACTTCAAAAAAGTTGTTTTTAGTACAAAAAATAGTGTAAACAGTCGAATATTTAATTTTCAATAAACCGAAATTTACCATTTAGTCACCCTTGCGTTTCCCAGAAGAAAAAAAAATTCAAAAACGACAATTGTCTAAACGGATTTGATTGATGAGTAGGTTCAATAATTTTTAACTTTTCACACTTAAACAAATTGAATAATGTCCATCCGTGTTAAACGTTAATTATTCATAATATGTTAAACAGTAACATATTTTAATCAAATAATCCACATTTTGGTAAACGTTTTTGAAAAAATAAAAAACACTTTTGGAATATAAAAATGTACTATACTATATTTTGACACGAAATTGCCACTTTCAAAAATTTGCCCCCCCCCCTCGGACCAGTGGCCTATATTGCCTGACGACGCTAAATCTGCCACCTGGAGTCGGCGAGGGGGGGGGCCCTCTCGCAAGCGGGAACACGTTTTTTCCCGGAAAAATGTGTCGGCGGTTTGCTCAAGACTTGATCAACGGTCTAATAATAATTATTGCATATTATAACTATGTACACCTCCGCGCGTTTCGCAAAAACCCTCAACGATAATGATTTCAAACGGTTTCGTTGTTGTCGTCGATTTCCTAAAATACAATTTCCGCATCGCTTGCGAAACGATTAGGTAACACGTATGCGCTTGGATTTAAAATAATATACAACACACTCGCACACTCGTCACTTTGAAGAAGGTGATATATAAAATAAATCTAAATCCCTGACATTATATTTACATATTTTAAAATTAATTAAACTGAAAAGTATCAATTTGATTATTTTAATAACTTACTTAAAAAAGAAACATACGAGTCATTTCTTCTATGTTGTAACTAATAATATGTATTGTATATTTTATCGAAGCTAATGTAACTAAAAAAGTGTTATAAACTAAACTATAACAGATTATTTTAATATGCAAATTTTATGTTTTTATAAAAAACTAAACAAATAATAGTGAATTGAATAAAACTATAATTTATATTGTATGTATTTCGATCACAATTTCGAGATAAAAATCGAATACATTTTTAATACAAATTATCATATAATGTTCATATCGAATTTTCAATTTTTTTTTTTTTATCATTTTGGTTACTTATACCGACTATCGGTTATTATGACCAATTTTGACCGGTCCCTCGAATGTCATTATTAAAGGTTTCTACTGTACTATATTTAAATAGTCAGAGTAAATTATTTACCACTATTCTTAACCTTTTCCTATTTCTATGTTTCGAGTGTACATCTTCATCGATATTGTAATCTTCATCGTCGATTCTTATTTAATATTTATATTATAATTTTATGTTGTCTCTAATGTTATTATAATAATTGTGCACCCATATAAGAATAGCACAGATTAGATCGTAACTGGTGATAATAATATTATATTTTAATGGACGTAATTTCTTCTTCACATTCAAATTTGTGTCACTAGTTGTAATTGTAACCTTGAATGAAAATTGAAACAGAAAAAAAAACAGAATTAACTACCTAATATCCTAATATGTTTACACGTAAAAGAAGTTATTTAAATAATTTAGAATTTCAATATTTGTCACTTTCATTTTTTTTTTTTTTTAATTTTTTTATGTAATTTCTAGTTTAGTTACTATTCGACTATTTTAAACATAATAATGTAAATAATCGTTGTCTAACTATGTTTTCCGTACAGCGCATATATTAAATTGTAGTAATTCAAAATAGTATTTGTAGTTGACCACGTTTTACTAGATCGAAACCAGTTTTTTGCCGTGATTAAAATCCACTACCAATGAGACTAAAATCGTATAATTATTATGATTTTTCTCTTTTACGTTTGTGTCTAACAGTATATAATATAATATAATATTATTATCGTTCATTTCGTATTGATTTTTTTTTTTATTCTAAATAAAAGCAACGGGTTTTCACATCGATATTAGTATATTATTAATATTATGCGTTATGTAATATTTATCAATTAAAATAAATTACCAATGTGTGTGTGTTAACTAAAATGAAATCACTTCAGGTTTTCGGATATATAAGACTAACGGTGTACGCACAGTATTGGAACAATTCACAAGATAAACAAACAGCTCGCGTACTATGTTCTAATTTCGTTTGCCTTAGCTACATGTTATTTTTATTACGAAAGATGAAGTGGATTCATTAAAAGATAATCATATAATAATATACCATCGTCCATCACTTATTGTTAGGTTAGAAGACATATTATCGTTTATCGTTTGCGTACTCTCTCACACGATCCGTTTCCTTCCATAAATCATCCGGTGTAATTTATTTTTCTTCTTCTTCCCTCGGGGGAAAAAAATCATTATCATCATCATCATCATCATCATCATCATCATCATCTTTGTTATCTATATAGAATAGAATATTATCGGGTCTTACATAATCGTGATCAGCTCTGTTTACTATTTGAAAATAACCTTTTTATAATAGTTCTATTATAATAATAATAATAATAATAATATGTTGTAAATATTTTTGATGCTATGTGATAATTACCTATTAAAATAATAATTGTAAACAGACTTGTAAAAATAACAAAATAATGAACTTAAATGGTCTAAATTTATATATATAATATATATATATAATAGTTGTCAGATGATCGTCAAATTATTTTCAAGTATTTGATGATTGTTTTATTTTTGATGACACTTGTTATCTCATCTACGTATGGGAACGTTCTGAAAATGCTGAAATAACAGTGTAAAAATGAAAAATCAATGGATCTATGTACGACGTACGTATAGTTAGTGACAATAGCGCACTGAAGATTTTCGTTGCATCCTGCATTAAAACACTAAATTGTAAAACGCATCGAGTAGAAAGGTGAAGGACAACTCGCAGTGTTCGGTGTAAATAAAATATAATATTAAGTTTTTGCTCTTTACGACAAACAAATGTGTGTCAATCGTGTGTCGGACGTAAAGCATTGGCGGCTATCCGATAATAATTTACATAATTTATTATCCAGCACTTTTGTTGTTTTCAATATTATTAGGGCTAGGGACTTATAGCTCGAAAAAAAAAAAACAACTTAAAATATGCATGCATTTATGCCCTAAAAATGTACCAAATATGCTATAAAAATATACAAAAATGCTAAACTAATTTCTTATAAAACAATAATTTTACTGTAAAATCTCAAAATATTTAAAAATTGTATTGTATAATATGTTTTATTATAATTATTCTTTTATTATTTATGAAATTTATTTATTTTTTTCAATCTTTATTTTTTTTTTTTTAGCTTACATTAAAACAAATAAAAATATCAAATAATATATTTTAATCTCTTCGGAAATTCAGAGAAAAATTTTCTGACACCAAAAAGGCTATGTGAAATATGCGCTTAAAACTCAAATGTAATCAAAAATATGCACTTATATCGAAAAAAGAGCAGCTAAATATGCAAAATATGCAAATTAAATAGAACTGCATACAACTCTTGCAGTGACGAAACGCATTTTTTCTATATTACTTAGCCATGTTTTGAATGATTTTTTTAAAACATGCTGACTCCCATAAGTCCCTAGCCCTAAATATTATGTTAATAATAATATAGTAATATAAATGATAATAATAATTGCGTTGAGGTTTGAACAAAAATCCATTGTATATAATACGTTTACCGCTGTTCGATATTTGCACACTTTGTTCACATTATCAGGTGAATCACGTACGATTGTCATACAACGCTAGTACAAAACTATATTACTCGTCCGCTGACCTCGTGTACACATGATTCGATACTTAAAATAATATTATATCCTCCTGTACTGTATTGTGTGATAGATTAAAATATCAAATATTGTATATTTAATCTATGATTGTGTGTGTGTGTGCAGTGGCACAACCATTGGGGGGGGGTGTTTTGGGTGTACGGACACCCCCTCCTTTAAATCGTATTTATGGAAATTTTATTCAATAAGCATTGAAAAAAAAGACGTTTTTATTTAACTATACAAAATTATGACCTCTATTATTTCTGAGATAATAAACTTGAAACATGCTTTTAAAAATTCATATTGTTGAATATGCAACGCTAAAAATATTGTATTTATCTCACAAATAACATTTATAAAAATGATATAATTCGTAAAAAAGGCAGTTAGATTTTTTTCTACTTGAAATTTTTAATTAAAAATAATTAATTCGCTAAAATAATCGACGAATTATTGTAAAGTGTCCGTTAACATATTGTTTATAATTTCATATTGAAATAGGTAATTATTGTGGAAATTCAAGGGGTGGACTACCCCCTTGAAAAAATCCTAGTGTTGAATAAAAATAAAATTTTTCTTTGTCTGGTCGTCCCTGCATATGCTACCATCCAAGATTGAATCCAGTTAAGATTGAACATTTCAAAATAAAATATTATGGCGAAAAAAAATATCAATAGCAAAATCCTTTGAATAAGTTGTTCTCAGTGTGTGTGTGTGTGTGTGTGTGTGTGTGTGTTCAAAGCATATTTTTTAGTATTTTTGGTGAACATTATCACTTTGCTTGAGTTCAGTAAATCCCCCGTGTATTTCTAATCTCTTTTCCGGAGCCCGCGTGTGATAACGTCGTCATCTGCAGCCGTAGCAGCAGCATCATCACTCGCCCCCTTTGGAGCACCGCCTTCGCCTGATTCTCGAGTTATTTATCTCAAAGGCGTTATAATTAGGGCTGGGATTTTAATGCCCTTAAAAATCGCTAAAAATGTTCTGAAAAAAAAAAAAAAAAAAAAATGTAAAAATGACTGAAAAAACTTAAAAAAAAGTGCACTACTAAAAATATATCTTTAAAATTTATTTATAATAGCTACAAAATACAAAAAAAAAAAAAAAAAAATGCATGACTGGTGTGAGGTATTGTCAGGCAATGTCCTGGGCTTCTGGCGTATCGCTGTGCTGGAAGGCGAGATAAGAATTTGTACGAAATATAATAATATGTGTAAGAATTTTGTGGGTAAGATATTATTAAATTTCATCTATATTGTTAGCGTATAAACGAAAATCGCATATTATAAGTTAATAATAAAATTTTGAATTTTAATTTTCGGGCCAATGATGTCCTAAAAAAATGAGAAAAATGATCAAATGTTGTCGAAAAATGCAAAGAAATGCAAAATAAAATTTTTTTATTCTCATTGAAAAAACACCTGTAACGTATGTTTATAACGAAAAGAGCATATCGCGCACAGAAAGCTTTGGAAAACAATGCAAAGCGCATCGAAATCCTAGCCCAAATTATTATAATATTATGTGTATCGTCGAAATGGCGGTCATTTTACTGCGTGCGCGCGAACCAGACCTCAGCACGAAGCAGTCGTCGCGAAAGTGGATCAAGGGCAACGCCGCCGCTTCTGGGTATACCGACGACGATCGCTCCGTATCTCGTTCCGTTCAAAATTTTCGGCCTACCCACGTGCAGGCACCTGTAGCCATACCGAATTTTCAGGTGGGATAAACCAAATTTTTTTTTGGGGGGGGGGCATATAAAAACAGTATTAACGCAATTTTTTAAATTTATTTACACACTGACATCTCATCTGTAATTTTCCATCAAATAAATATATCCATGTATAGTAAAAATATTTTGGAAATTTACAAAAAAAAAAAAAAAAAATGTAAAAATACAAAACGAATAATAGTAAATACGTATATTATAAATAAAACTTAAATTAGTGTTTACTCAGATAGATAAAACGATGAACAACTCATAAGACTGAGAACCGCTGGAAAAAGACACATACCTACCTAAAAGCCTTTCTAATATTTTTTGATATTCTTAGAGGGGGCAAAGATTGGGTTTATAGGGAGGCCAACGCTCTCTCTGGCTCCCCCTCTGTAGCTACGGACATGCCCACGTGGGACTGCACGACTACTGTCGTACACAACTCGCTTACGATAACTAGGGCTGGGATTTACTGCATTTTTTGACAATATTTGATTTTAGGGCCATTTTTATCATTTTTTTAGGGCATTTTATAGGTTTTTAGGTCATTTTTGGCCTTAAATTTTATTACTAACTTATAATATGGGATTTTCATTTATACGCCAACAATAGATGAAATAATATTCACAATAATTCTCATACATTATATTTTGTATAAATATTCTTATCTTGCCTCCCAGTATAATAGCGATGTGCTTAGATGATTAGAAATCATTAAAATCGATATAGACGCCCGAGACGGGATACCTCATACCAGTCACATAATTTTTTTTGAATTTTAAGCTATTATAAATAAATTTTAAAGACATTTTTCTTTAGTGAATTTTTTGAGTTTTTTTTAAGTTATTTTTGTATTTTTTTTTTTTTAAGAACATTAAAATCCCTAGTGATAATATTTTAGTTAATAATAATTATTAAAATAATAAAATAATAATATTAATAGTAGCCGGACATACTTCGCATGATGGGTGTTCTCCGAACGATGGGTGGGATTCTCTTGACGGGTGTATTTAATTTTAAAGAAACGATAAATCATTCTTCAATAAAACGATTCTGAACGAGGGAAGTTAATAATATCAAAAATAAATGATAAAAATGTCCAAAATTTTTTTTTCACATTTTCAACATTTTCTCGCGCCAAAATCTTTCTTACATGATTTTCTATTAATGTTTAAATTTTCATAAAATTCGGATCAAAAAATTACGGTTTCCGAGTCGTTTTTGTAAAATTTTGGATAGTTTTTTCCAAAAAAAAAAAAAATGTAAGAATTGAGAAATTCAAAAAATGACCTCCTTAAAGTACAATCTAGAGGCAAATCCGGTTTCAAAAAGTTATTGATCGAAACTTTGGACAAGTATTTCTATACGAAAAATTGTACACAGAAAAAATAAAAAAAATAAATAAATAAACATCATTGTGAAAAAAACTAGCTTCTTCACTTCGTTCAGAATCTAATAGTATATTATAATACGCGAATTCTTCTGACCACGTGTAAAGCAGTGTCATCGTCGATCGATTCCCAGCCCTCCGGCGCAACAGATATCATACCGACGGATTCTCTCATCGTTTGCGTGCGCGCCAAAAACCCGTCGTCGGCCGTACCTACCACACACACGCGGACGGTTATTATTATTATAATTAAATTGTCGGCCACGGGTCAGAGACGTTGGTGTGTGTGTGTGTGTATCTTTTCCGGTGGTATTTTAGATTCTGAATGAAGTGAAGAAGCTCTCTTTTTACAATGATGTTTATTTTTTTTTTTTATTTTTTTTTTCTGTGTACAACTTTTTGTATAGAAATACTTGTCCAAAAGTTTCGATCAATAACTTCTTGAAACCCGATTCGCCTCTAGATTGTACTTTAAAGAGGTCATTTTTTGAATTTCTCAATTCTTCAATGTTTTTTTTTTTTTTTTTTTTTTTGTAAAAACTAACCAA
>JAIPRM010007830.1:0-16668 GCA_025469315.1 Stegophylla sp. TES_Ste_2020 | reverse complement strand
ACTTTTGAACATAACACCTCTTGATGTATAATACAATGTGTCTTATGAAATGTATGTTCAACATTTTCACTCACCTTTTTTTGCAATCTTTCAACGAAACCTTTATTTTTCCCCGTCATAGAAGGAGCTCCATCTGTTGCCACAGACGATAACTTTTCCAAAGGTAAATCATATTTTTTCAAAAGTTCAAAAACAGAAACGAAGACATCCTCTCCTGTAGTAGTACCATACATAGGTATAATTTCTAATAACTCTTCAAAAATATTAAATTCCATATCACAAGCACGAATAAACACAGCTAACTGAGCTGTGCCACCAATATCGGTACTTTCGTCACAAGCGATTGAAAAATATTCAAAACTAGGTATTTTTATTTTAATCTGATCACTCAAATTGCATGCTAATTCAGTTATTCTTTCAGCAACCGTATTTCGTGTTAATGAAATGTTTTCAAAAGCTTTTAGATTTCCGGGACAAATAATTTCAGCAGTTTTAATCAAACACGTTTTTATAAAATCACCTTCAGTGAACGGTTTCGAATGTTTGGCAATTAACTCTGACAACACGTAACTTACCTGTACTGCAGCTTCATTTTCTTGTGGTATTTTAGTAAATATTGATTGTTGTTGTTTATACACAGATTTAAATTCTTTCAGTTTTTCTTGTCTCAGTATCCCTTCATACTGGTCGTATTTTGACTTGTGTTGTTCGTAATGTCGCTTAATGTTGTACAACTTTGGAACACTAATAACACTTTTACATACTAAGCAAATTATTTTATGACTGACTTCACTGCAAAAATATTGTAATTCCCATTTTTCTTGAAATTGCCGATGTTCATCGGTAATTTTTCGTTTATTACTACCACTTGGTTTTGAAAGAGACATTTTAATTATTAAATTTAAGTAAAATAAACGCAACAAAATGTAAAATCGAACATTTACGATGGTTATCGAACGACTAGAGTAGATGTTGACAATGGCACACGTATCGCGCGTACCAACGTACCGATATATAATTAAATAAAAATTATCGTCAACACGCGTTCTTCCATTGTTAACATCTAATCTAGTCATTCGATAACCATCGTATGTTCGAGTTTAAATTTTGTTGTGTGTATCAATAATACTTATTCGATTACAGTTTATCAGAAGATAAGACGTGTAAAAATGTATACCAAATATACCATTATCTAAGAATTTAAGATAGTTGTGACATTAAATTAATATTTTATAATTTGTTTTTATTATAATTTTTTTTTTTTAGTGCTTTAATATTGGTAGCCACGGGCCGCAAAAAAATTAGCCACGGGCCGCG
The DNA here is from genome assembly GCA_025469315.1 of Stegophylla sp. TES_Ste_2020. NCBI lineage: Eukaryota > Metazoa > Arthropoda > Insecta > Hemiptera > Aphididae > Stegophylla > Stegophylla sp. TES_Ste_2020. The sequence goes on along the minus strand of JAIPRM010007830.1, from coordinate 15,351 downwards.
TGTTTGACATGCCTGGTCTATATTATTGTAACGTCATCCCCCTCTTTACCGTCGAGAACCGATGGTACATAGACAGGGTGGAGTGCGGGGTGTTGATCCGGCTCCGGGTGGGCGGCGGGCTATGGCAGGGTGGGGTGCGGGGTACATCAGCTACTACGGCGGCGGGCTATGGCGGGGTGGAGTGCGGGGTGTTGATCAGGCTCCGGGTGGGCGGCGGATTTAGCTCCGGGATCCAGCTCCGGCTCCTGTGCCAGATCTCCCATAATATCCCTACTTTGGCAAATTTATAAATTTAGCCCCCCCATGATTTGTCCTTCAGGACGGCCCTGATAATACCATGCGGAATTAATACCCGCGGAAATAATACCCTGCGATAATAATACCCATGGAAAAATACCTAAGGAAATTATACCCGAAGAATACTTTTTTTTTGTTTCCAGTAGTATAGGGAGTGCAATTTTAGAAAGGTAGCGTTATTCATTTATTATAATACGTAATTATTACGTACCCCCGTCCAACACCTCCAGAATTTTTGTTAGTAATAGTTGTTAAAATATTTTATTTATACATATCATAACCAATTACACATTATTATAATTGCCTACTTATTTTTATTTTATATCACAATATAATTATAGTATACATGTTTTTTATAGTTACCTATAATACATATATTTATAAATATTATTTTGTTATACATTTTTTCTATTTGGTATTATTTCCTCAGAATTTTTTTTTTCTTTGTGGTATTATTTTTTTGGGCATTAGTACTTTTGGTTATTTTTTCTTTGGATATTTTTTCTCAGGGTATTTTTTCTTTTGGGTAATATTTCCACGGATATTTTTTAGTGGGTATTTTTTCCATGGATATTCTTCCTCGGCTATTTTTTCCTAGATTCACGGCTATATTGCAATTTTCAATGAATCTACTTATAATTCAATAATCATCACGCAGAGGAGTATTTAGGGGGGACCGGGCGGGACTGAAACCACCCCTTGAAATATGCAATTATCGGAATTTCCGTAAAATTGAAAATTACTTTTTGAAATAACTTCTAAAATAATGCAGCTAGGGACTCAACTTTTACCAACTACCAAAAAAAGTTACGAGAACATTTCGTAAAAATTTTGCAAAGATTTAACAAATGTTGAGTTAAGTACAGTATTTTGAAAATTTCAGAAATTTCTCATTTGTTTTTTTAGATTTTATGTAATAAAATTTTACAAAACAAATACAAACACGCTGACACACTGTTAGAAATAACATCAAAATGGACATAGTATATTAATAATATATTAAAATACTGTTTGCTAAATTATTGATGTATCTATTTTATAAATTTTTTTTCAAACCTCCCTCCCACCCCAATATTAAATCCTGTGCAAGGGCTTGGATGGAGCACTCCCTATTTATAATTTCTGAATCTGCCCCGAAAAACTTATGGCGTTGAGTTCCATTTTAGATTTACACGCAAGCGATTTGTTTAAAAATTTTACTAGAATATCGTGTACCTATTTTAAAGTTTTAATACCTTTAATTGGACCAAAAGTAGCAAAAAAAATTCGATTGTCGGGGGTGTTCTTCGCATGTCAGGTGGGATACTCTTGACGAGTGTATTGAATTTTAAAGAAACGATAAATCATTTCTTCATTAAAACGATTCTGAACAAAGGAAGTTAATTCTTTAAAAAACGTGTACATTTTCGCGCATGCTCCACCATAAAACCAAACAATAACAATACGACATGCACTGTAGAATGTCAATTTTATATACTAATACAAATATTGCAAATACGAAGGCCCCGGGGCATTGCCCCGCCTAGCCACCCCATAGTTACGTCACTGCATAAATGTTTAGAAAATAATGAGCTTCAATGTTAAAAATCACTGAAAATAAATTCTCGAAATGTAAATATTAGAAACTTACAGGTCCGAAGTTTTAAAACTCAAAAAGTGTAATATTCCTGAATGAAATATTTTGAAAAATAAATTTTACGGAACGTTAATAAATATGAAGACTCGAAATGTAGTATACTGAAATAAAATATGTCAGAAAGTGAAATAACGGAAAATTAATTATCTGAAACGTAAAATTCTGGTGAAATCACACCAAACCAATGGTTTTTTTCCGCACATATTCATTTAATTTTTTTTTTTTCGTTTTTTTCACGTTTAAAATACATAACATGATATAAAGTTTGTATAATTTCCGATTATCAAGCCAAAATGCCTCAAATTTGCGCAACAAGCCTGGGGATATTTTTGATTTGCAGAGCGAAGCGGAGTCGACCAAACACCCGGTTAACTAACATACTGTTATATATAAATTAACTGAAGATATAATGGCATAATACATGTTGAATGCAACCAATTTAGAAACCAATTATTAGTTTCTTTCCAGATTTTAAGTTTCCGTATATTTAATTTCCTAGTAAGTTACCTACGTTTCGTTATTTTACTTTCAGATCTATACTTCCCCTGTTCTAACTTGCCGGATTTTACATTCTGAACGGAGTGAAGAAGCTTATGTTTTTACAATGACGTTTATTTATTTGTTTTAGATTCTGAACGTAGTGAAGAAGCTTATGGTTTTACAATGATGTTTATTTATTTTTTTTTTTTCTTCCTCTGTGAACACTTTTTCGTATAGAACTACTGGTCCAAAAGTTTCGATCGGTAATTTTATAGATCCAAAATCGAATCCAGATGGTATTTTGAGAGGACATTTTTCAAATTTCTCTATTTTTTTTTATTAACAAGAGAAAACTGAAAAAAAAATTTTCAAAAAAGGGTAAAATATGCAATTTCCGTAAAATTGAAAATTACTTTTTGACATAACTTCTAAAATAATGCAGCAAAGGACTTGAAATTTTCACCAACCACTAAAAATAGTCACGAGAAAATTTCATAAAAATTTCAAAAAGATTTGATCAATTTTGAGTTAAGTGCAACATTTTGAAAATTTCGGAAATATCTCATTTTTTGTTAGTTATTATGTAATAAAAATTTTGATTTTTCATATTAAGACTTGAAAATTTAATATTATCTCACTGACATATATGTCTACTTGACCTGAAAAAATCTCAAAAATCGTTGGTCAATTTTTTTTTTTATAACCGTTTGAAGTTAGAATTTCGACTGAGTTCGTTAGTTACACCTAAAATCACGCATTTTAACGTTACATATAAGAAAATTGGTTCGACTGATTATTTGAAATTTGATGTCTAGATAGAAAATTTCATTGCGAATATTTTGGTGCAATAAAATTTCTTACGGATAAAGAATTAAACATTTTACAAGGGTAAGACTGAAAAAAAGTCGAATAAAGTACGGACACTAAAAAGTATTTGTTATTCGCTTGTATCCTACGTATTTTTCGACGCTAAATTTAATATGATACAATTCGGTAATTACGGTGTGGCCTTTGGACTGCCGCCCAAATACATTTCTAAGAACCACAACGCCTTATCAGTTGTCACATATTACACTGACCACTTGTATATATATACAGTACTCCCTCGTTAACACGAACTCGGTTAACACAAATTATTGGATAATGCGAACCGGTTTTTCGGTCCCGAGAAAGGCTCTATACCAGAGGTTCTCAAACTTTTCAGGCAACGCCCCCCCACATGCGTCAACCCCAGACGTGCGCCCCCCTCATAAAAATAATTTTATTAGTCATGATAAAAGTACCAAAAAGTTAAAATGAAACAACAAATTTATGCTAATATTAGTATTATCACATTACATATTTATTTTGAAATAAAATTTATTTATTACAAATTAATATAATTAAATTTATTATTGTTTATTTATTATAATTTAAATGGTTTTTAATTAATGAGCCATTTTTAATGTGATGGGTGGGCTTGTTTTTTTTCATTAATGAGTTTGGTGAAACGCGGAGAGATATTTGATAAAGCTACTCTCAATTCTTTGCTGACATCTAGTCTTCCACGGTACTTAGACTTCATTGATGCTAGGGCAGAAAATCCTGTTTCGCATAAATACGTAGTTGCAAATGGAACAAGTATTCCGATGGCTTTTTCAAACAATATCGGGTACTCTTCTTTTACACTTACCCAGAATCTTGTTAATGAGTTGTCTTGTTCAAATGTAGTTTTCAAAAAGTCACTACATTGAAGATCAATGAGTTGTTCTTTTTCTGCCAAACTCAACGAACTACTTTCCTTCAGAGGTTGAAATGGTTGTTTTACCCATATAAATGGTTGCAGGTCTTCATAAAAGTATTCTTTAAATTTTTCTTTTAAAGTTGATAGATGATTTACAAAACAAGTTGTTAGTTCTTGAGGAATCTCTTCGTACTCAACTTATTGCACTATGTTCAGTAATGTCGGAAAAACGGTTAGGTCTGGTATTTTCAAAGCAGCCTCCCACAGTGACAACTTTTTAATGAAGCCTTGTATTTTTTCTTCCCAAATAAGAATATTGGCTTTTTCTTTTTGCAGAGATTTATTCAACACATTTAGTTTCAAAAAAATATCCGTAAGGTAAGCTAGCTTCAAAAGGTACTGTGTATCACAGTATAACTCTGCTGAAGGCTTTTTGCAATCTCTTAAAAACATAAATATTTCATTTCTAAGTTCAAATATTCTGTTTAAAACATTTCCCCGAGACAGCCACCGAGTTTCGGTGTGAAATAGCAGTGCCGTATGCTCCGAGCCCATTTCTTCACACAAAACTTTAAATAATCTTGACTATAGTGGCTGTGCTTTTATGAAATTTACTGTTTTAACGACAGTTTGAAGAATTTCATTTAAGCTGGGACTCAAATTTTTTGAGGCTAGAGCCTCTCTATGAATGATACAATGGGTCCATTTCATGTTTGGGGCAACAGCTTTAACCAAAGCTTGAAGTCCAGTGTACTGGCCTGTCATAGCTCTGGCTCCATCTGTGCACAAACCAACACATTTCTCCCATTGCATATCATGTTGTTTAAAAAAATTGTCAATAATATCAAAAATACACTTTCCCGTAGCATTGGTGGTTAAAGACTCACAAAAAAGCATTTCTTCTCTTATATCCTTGTCATCAAAAAATCTAACATAAGCCAATAAATAAGACTGCCTATGTTTATCAGTCGCTTTATCAACTTGAAGGCCAAAAACGTTATTTTTTAGTTTTTCAAATAATTGTTCATTGAGATCTTCAGAAATATCTGATATTCGCCTTGACACAGTGTCATTGGAAAGAGGTATGGATTTCAGTTGTTGAGCTAAATCGTCTCCAAACATTGTAGAAACAATATCAAAAGCTGCTGGTAATATTAGAGTTTCACCTATCGTGTGAGGCTTTTTGCATTTAGCAATTTTATGAGCAACCTTAAAAGAAGCATAAAGAGCTTTGGAAGGCACAGTTGTCATTTTTTTTAATGTCTGTTGAGTAGTTTGACAGCTGCTACGCTTCCGAGCGAAAAATTCCTTAGGTTTGTTAACTAATTCAGCATGTTTTGTTTCTAAATCCCTTCTCAATTTATTAGGTTTCATACTATCAGATGCTAATACCTGTAAACATACTACACACTGGGGCCGTTCTTCACCATTTATCATAGTTTTAGTAAACCCGAGAGATAAGTAGTTTTCGTCATACCTTCTTAATTGTTTTCATTTTTGACGTTATCACTCTTTATTTTATTACTACAACTTGATGATGAAGCAATAGTTTGATCACTAATCAAAAATCTTTTCATTATTAAATATACTCCCAACAACAAGTAGGTTTAATATTAAAATATAATAAATAAAAATAAACAAAACTTATTCACACAGATATAATCATACGCACAAGACAACACGACTTTAATTTTAAACTGTCAACGTTTATACTCGCCACGAAAAGTGGAAACCATGAACTGTTGAACGCCGCCTAAACTGCGTATGTTTAAAATTAGAATGACGGCTTATTATCCGATGTGTTTTATCAACAACAAACCTTTTATAGATAATAATAATATGGCTCTGGTTGATTGTTGCTGCCTGTATGTGATGTATTAATATTATAATTGTATAATGTCTACTCACTAGTCACTATACACTATACCAGACGCGATTATTATTACGTGAATTTCACAAACCTTTTTCTCCTTACCAAAACAATGTTGATTTTTAAAATTTTCTTGCGCCCCCCTTATAAAGCTTTCGCGCCCCCCCAGAGGGTCGCGCCCCATACTTTGAGAACCTCTGCTCTATACTATAAGATAGGATTTTTGTTATTTCCTCGGTTTATACGAATTATTTCAGTTAACACGAAACTCGAACAAATTTTAGGTATCATATTATCGTTTTGTTGATTAACACGAACAGAAAAATGTCAATATGTACATATGTATCTATTTTCGTTTTATTACTAGTTTAGTCGTTATTCATTTAATCTTTATACATACCATAGAGATGTATACACTATTATAATATGTATATGTATACATGTATATTGTATATGTATATGTTTACACTATTAAATAACAGTATCTAACCTATTTTATATTTATATAATTTACTTCCTTCTTTATATTATTAACTTCCCTTGTTCAGAATCGTTTTATTGAAGAAATGATTTATCGTTTCTTTAAAATTCAATACACGCGTCAAAGAATCCCACCCGTCGAGCGAAGAACACCCATCGTGCGAAGTATGTCCCGCTTTTTTTAATTTTAGTGACATTGCAACTGGACCTTACAGAAAAAAACAATGTTTTTGATAAACAAAATAGTAGACAGTAGAACCGTTGATTCAAGTGTCTTATCCATTATTACGAAAATCGGAATGATAATTCACTAATATGCAATTTATTATTGAAACGAAATATTATACCTTAAATCTTACTATAAATTTATTTAGAAAAATAAATGAATTAGGTAGGTATATTCTTTGATTATTTTTAGAATAAATGGTTTCTTAACTCAAAATAAATAATAATATATTTCTGACATCAGTGAGCAAGAGAGACTTAAGTTAGAGTGACTTCCAACCATTTCTCTCTATCATTTTGATAAATCTTATATGATTCTTGTTATATTTTTTAGTATATGTATAAAACTAGGATTCAAACTGTATTGCTTCTAAATCATTTTTAGATTCTGAACGATGTGAAGAAGCTAGTGTTTTTTTTCTGTGTACAACTTTTCGTATGGAAATACTTGTCCAAAAGTTTCGACCAATAACTTTTTGAAACCGGATTTCCCTCTAGATTGTACTTTACAGAGGTCATTTTTTAAATTTCTCAATTCTTCAATGTTTTTTCTGGAAAAACTACTCAAAATTTGACAAAAACTACTCGAAAACCATCATTTTTTGATCCGAACTATATGAAACTTTAAACATAGATAGAAAATTATATTAGAAAAATTTTGGACATGTTTCTAACATTTTTTTTCTCGTTTATTTTTATATTATTAACTTTCTTTGTTCAGAATCGTTTTATTGAAGAAATGATTTATCGTTTCTTTAAAATTCAATACACCCGTCAAGAGAATCCCACCCGACGTGCGAAGTACACCCATCGTGCGAAGTATGTCCGGATTTTTTTAAGCTTAAAACACAAAATTTAAAAGGATTATTTTGAATCTTTAATGTTCGATTTTATTTTGTATTGTGAATCAAATTGTTGTTCAACAAATAAGTGTATTTGTACATTTTAATGTTTTTTAATTGCAACAACTCAAATACAATTTTATTACGTATTTAGTGCAATTATTTAAAGGAGTTTTCAGAAAAATAATACAATTGATTTTAGTACATTTTTAACAAGATAAACTGCGAGCTGTATGTAAATTTTCTCTTCGTAAAAGCCAAGTAAGTCTTGCTCGAGGCCCTTCTAAGGTGTTTGCCGACTATTATTTAACTCATAAACCCGCCACTGGAGTTGACCAAGTCGGTGGGTTTAGTTTGTGTTTACGTTTTGTGACAGGAGTTTGGGATATTTGACCTAAAAGACGGATGTGATCGTTATCGGATAAGGAGTTTTTGTAGAACATTAATTTTGATTGAATGTGGATAGAGTGTTGGATAGTTTTGAAATTTGCAGACTGTGGGAGGACCGAATTTCTCACGATGCATGGCATGCCCGTGATTGTTCGGATTCCTATGGTCTGGACCGATTCTAGTTTACGCCAGTGAGTGGGAGTCATGAAAGAGGCCCAGGAGGAGCCGGCATAGGTAAGGATGGGAGTAACGTAAAGTTTTAGTAGGTTGAGTTTGGTCTTCATGGGTATGGGGCTTTTCCGGTAAAGTAGTCCATGGACTCAAGTTGCTTTATTGGTTATATAGAGGCATGTTTGGCGAAAGCTAGTTGACGTTCAATGGTTACTCCAAGATATTTCACCTGTTTCGCCCAGTTGATCGTCTGCTACAATTTAAAATACGTGGGTTTAATTTTTATACTGATGCGCCGCCGACGCGACGCTTTCCTGTGTGCTCATGGCTATAGATTTTACGTTCCCTGAAATTATTTTCCAAACAATTCAGCTTTGAGAAAATGCTTACTTGGCAATAGTGAAATAGATAGTAAATTATCATTCCGTAAAAAGCTAAAAGACCTCGGTTATTCAAAAAATGATTTTTATACATTTAATAGAAAAGTACTTCAAGCACTATGTAAAATATTAAAAATTAATTGTAATAAAAAAAATCAATTTAAATTATTTCAATGGTGTCAAGAGAGCTTTAAAGAAAAAGAACATTTTGTCTCTGTACAAAATACGCATTCTAAAGAAGTGGATAATACTTTAAATGAAAATTACAATCTTGCTCCTCACAATGTAAAAAGAAAGTTGTTTGCAAACTGTTCGTTAGAACAAAAAAATAATAATGAGGTTGGTCTCAAAGATGTAAGTTTGGAAAAAAATTTATTTGAATGTCACGAACATAATATTAATAATGAAACTAATTTATGTAAGAGTGATTTTGAAACTTATGGAAATTGTGTTGGGGAAATTGACACAGATTTTAATCAGGGAGACATAAATCTAACAATTGCTGATACTCCTAAACGAAAAATCGATAGTTGCATTACTGACTTCTCCTTTACACCAGTAAAAATATTTAAATCAATGGATTCTAATGACAAAGAGATAAGTCGAGAGCATGATGATTCTCGCAAGCAAAAAATTATGGATAGTTCCTTTAATGACATATTCATTACTCCCCAAAAAATGTCCCAACCATTGAAAATTTGTAGTTCGCCAGAAGCAGGTTCAAAGGCACTGCCTAAAGGTTCGATTAACGTGTATCCTGTTCATATAAGGGAAGTTAATGAATCGAAATAGATTGTTTTATAAAAAGTGTAATATTGTTGATTGTTGGTCATTCATATAAATGTTGATAAACTTAAAAAAATTTTATACAGTAACAGTGTAGATCAAAATGATTTGTTGCGTGACCATTTTGAAACTGTTAATAACTCTTGTATCTTTTCGGTTAAGACTAAAAACCATAAGAGTACTGTTATGTTATGTTATGGTATTTGTAGACATTTTTCATGTAAGAAGTTCAAAATTGTTATCGAAAGAAAAAAATTAGGTGCACAAACTACAGTTTTTAGTAATAGCATTAATTACAGTCATTTTGGTAAATTAACTACCTATTTGAAATGCAAACAAAGAGAAACACAGAGACAAATGTCTAAATACTGCCCACCGATGGCTTTACGGGAGAAGTATGTTTTAGGCTGTTTTCCTAGTAAATTGAAACGTGGCAATTTAGGAAAAATTAGATCAAATTGTGTGTTTTATAAGACATCACACGAACAAAAGAGTCGGCATGATAAAGCTTGCCAAGACCGAGAAGATATGTACTCATTAAAAAAATATTATCCGGAATTCATTCAATACGTATCTGATCCAAAAGATTTCCATTTTGAGACTTACTTCTTTAGTAAAGAGCAAATTGTTGTATTAGAGAAAATAGGGAATATAACAATTCACGTAGATGCTACGGGTTCAGTAGTTAGACAGACTACAAAAAGCAAAAGAGATGAAAAGAGGATGTTGGTTTATGCAGCTGTGATATCTTACAAAAAAATAATCATTCCCATAGCAGAATATATGTCTACTACGCATAAAGCAACATGAATTGGCTAGCAGCGTTTAAAATATTTTACGAGAAACAATGTGGTAAACCGTTTAAGGCACATGTTGTGAGTGATTTTTCGGCAGCCATACTAAAGGCCTATGTGCAAGCGTTTACTGGAAACGGAGAAGTTGTAGAATATTTGAATAAATGTTATTACTTCATGTATGAGGAACAGTCATTTGATTGCAACATATTGATAAGTCTTTGCTGTTGTCATCTTATTAAAAACATTGCTGACGATGCTCATAAGTACTTTAATAAAAAAGAAAATGGAAAGAAGTTGGCGTGCTTGGCAACAAAGTGCATTTCGCCTGCGTTCAATATTAACGACGAGAAAACCCTAGACTATTGGTTCTGTGCGGTGATTACATTGTTTTTGTCCCCTTATAACACTATAGACGTGAAAGACGCCAAAAGTTTTTTGAATAATATGGTGGATGATGAAAGTAATGATAGTCTAATTAATGAACAGATAGGAAAAACAAAGTCATCTAATATGACATTAGATCCACAAATGGGAAATTTAAATATTAACTATAGATATATAGGCTCCAAATTCTTGGCAAGGTTTAAGAATATTTCCAATGGAATCCAAAATGTGTTGAATGATACAGAAACCACAGAACCAAATACTTTCTACAATGTTGATTTTTTTAATGACATAATAGGTTCTATAATCCCAGTGATTTCATTGTGGACTGGTATTATGAGGTACAAAATATTAAATTCAACCGACAGAGCGAGTAATGCTTGTGTAGAAAGTTATTTTGGAGATTTGAAAACCAATAAACACTATCGTAAAATGAAAGTCAGTAGGTTTGTTTTATCTAATAGAAACACAACTGTCAGTAAGAGTAAATAAGTATTATGCGAACGTCGGCCATCACTGGATAATTACATTTGCAAATTTTCAAAATGGTAAATTCTACTATATGGACCCTGTGGATAGTGATATTGAGTGTAAGAATTCTGCACAGAATCTTTATACAAATGTATTCAGAGAACTAGAGAAGAATCATTTGTATGGAGATAATGGTAATGAAAGGCCCCAATTAGTAGTAGAGAAAATGAAATGCCCTATTCAAAAAGATAGTTTTAACTGTTGGGTTTTTTGTTTATACTACGCAGAGTGTTTTATAAAAAGTTCAAAAAATGTTAAGTTTGATATGTCTTTGAACCAATGGTGTATAGAAAATACTTGAAAGAAATCCTTTTGGAAGAATCAGATTTCATGAGACATATGTTTGTACTGTGGACAGCCACAGTACAAACATATGTCATTGATAAGCGGCATAAAGGAATATGAAAACATTATGATTGGATACAATGCGAAAGTTATTCAAGATGGGTGATTATTAATTGTGTGACAAGGATAGAAGGTATTAAGTTAGACGTAAACAGTTCATTTAAATGTTTATTGTGTAAGGTCTGTTTGGTTTGAATACGTGATAATTATTAATAATAATAATAATGGTATCTATACGATTTCATACTTAAATTTTGATAATTTAAAGTTATTCTGTAATATTTGTTTAATTAAGGATGTCGAAAAGTCTATATTTAAAAATTAAGTGGAGATACCTACTGGGGAACCACTCAAAAAAAAAAATGCGCCATATGCAGTACCTCATGTTTTGTGGAATACAACCCAAAGCTAAGGTGGTGTGGAAATTGCTTAATATATTGTATTTAAATACAATTTTGAAAAATATATTTAATATTTGACGGATTGGTGCCGACAGACCATAGTAAGTTAACATTACTACATTAATTACTGATGTTCTTACTAATATAATTGTCATAATATTTTATTTATTTTCTCTTTATTAACTAACCTTCATGCAACGGCCATCGGAAAACATTCATCCAACACCATCGAATTCATTCGATCCAGATTTTAATGACATTTCAAGGAATAACATGCTTCCTCCATACAAATATACAAGTATACCTTTAAAAGTTTAAAATAATGATTAGGTAAGTTTTAAGAAGTAAAATTGTTAAATATTAATGAAAGAAACCTTGCCTGAAATTACTTTAATTGTTATTTTTCATATTCAATTGGTACAATATCAGTAAATATACAGTAATATACAGTAAATACAGCAGTCTTAAAGTATGTTTTTTTCAAGGTTGGATTCTGTAAACTCATTTTTGAAGTTGAGCAACCGATTAGGACCTATATTATAAGTAAAACAAAATTGTTTACTTAAAATATTGTTTTTTAATTTTTTTTGTAAAATATATTTGTTTTTTATTAAATAGTATCTATTCAATGATGATCAGTTTTGCAGCGAAATTGAGTAGTCGTTTGAATAAAAGTATTTAGCAAAACAGTTTCATGATGAAAACAGATGAAATTGCATATTAACATCACTGTAAAAACACTAGGCTTCGCTGAGAATCTAAAATTAGTGTAATAATTTTATTATTGCAATAGTCTAATTGTCAGTTAATATTGTGATATAAAAGTGGCTTTGAACAAAATATATTTTTTGTAATATTAATAAAATTTAAAACTTTTAAATAAATTATCCTATATAAACTGAATCTCTGATCATAATGATATCTTATTGGAGATAATGGAAAATTATTATTTGTTTCTTTAAAATTCAATACACCATTAAGAACATCTCACCCAAAGCGTGAAGTATGGCCGACTTTTTTTATCAAAGTAAAACGATACCATTTGCATAGGTTGGTTTATATATCAACTAAAATACAATGACTTCTATGACATAATTAATTTGCATCATTTGAATTTGTTCAATTATTTTTAGCCACTTATACCTTAGCTTATTAAAGTAATAATAGATTATAGCAATAATATATTCCTTTTTTTCTTGAAGGAAATAATTGTAGGGAGAGCGTGAATTATTGTAAAAACATATCTCTGTACCGCAAAAGCAAAGTAACGCAAGTCCATTTACAAGAATTAAAATAATTCAAATTTAATTTTTAAAAGTACATTGGTTGTTTACAACCATTGTATACATTTTCCATTTTGTACATATTAAAACAACAAATGTACTTCTAAAAAGTAATTTTTGAATTCTTGAAAACGGACTTGCATTACTTTACTTCTGTGGTACACATATTATTATCTACATTCTACATATATATTATATAATGTATTTTTTTGTTACTAAAATGTATTAATTTATAATTTTTTTAGAGTGTAGTCCAGACTCCAGATGTGACTTTGTACCATAGTTTATGTGAGGATTTTTTCAAAAGAAGTACATCTACTTGCACAATATGGATACAAAATACATTATCAAATTATCCAGTGAAAGTTTTGATTTTTTCAAATGTAATTAACATAATTCATACCATTTTGAAAAATATTAAATTTAATTACCTACTATCAATATATTATTTTCATCTTTATTTGGTTGTTCTCTTCTAATAAAATTTTCAGATTAAATTGTCATGTATGAATGATACGATATATAAAACTATATATAATTATATTTGTGTACTATTCAAACTCATAATCTATATTTTTTATTGAAAAACCTACACATGTACAATGAGCATATCAAATTTTATTAAAATGAGTACGTATGGTCATTATAGGTATACAATACGTATTATCTATTAGATTACCTACCAACTCAAGTAGTATTACATTCATTTTCCTGTTTCCATCAGTAGTTTACCACATGAACAATAATATTGAAAGACTGTATTAAGGATTTTTTATTTAAAGAATACATACTTTTGTAAATAATAAAAAATAAGAACCATTAAAACCATTAGCAAACAATAATACAAATATTATGATTGACCAGAGTGAGAGCATGCATGATAATGTTAGTTAAATTAATAATATATTAAATGAACTTAGTGCAATCTAGTAATTATAATATACATATAAAGGTATATGTAATTAACTATATGTTAATTTTACTTATATGTGTACTTATATAAATACATACTTTATTTTTATATTTACACAATATACATACTTGAAAACATGTTATAATTATAATTGAAAACAGTAAAATTTAAATGGGGATGTTTTGTATATGAAATATTTCTAACAGGGATATTATGAAGGTGCAGAAAAATTATAAGTATTGCATTGGTATCATCATATTATTTTTAGCAAGTGTATATATAGGGTCCGGCAAAAAGACCTCCCATATTTTAAAAGGCAATTACAAATAAATAAACAATTTATCAGAAAGCAATTTTTTTAATTTTTAAAATTAAATACTATGCCATTACACCTTAAATAAAATAATTACTTAGTTTTAAACATTTTATCCTTTAAATACTGTCCTCTATTAATAACACATTTACGAAGCCTTTTCCGTAAGTTTTCCATTGCCCATCGAGTCATTTCTGATGTAATGACTGCCACTTTCTGAGTGATTACATCCTGAAGTGCTTCCGAAGATGTTAGGCGATGAGTATAAACTTGAGCCTTTAAATATCGCCAAAGAAAAAAATTACAAGTTGACAAATCAGGTGAACTTGGGAGCCAGGTGATGTCTACTCGTAAAGAGAGATGTCCTGGAAACATCTCTCTCAAAATGACTAGTGGACGCAGAGAAGTTTATGATATGGCTCTATCTTGTTGGAACCAGACTTCTTCGCGATTTTAAATTGATTTAAATTAGGTCGGAGGAAGGTCTGAATCATGTGACAGTAGCGATCCACATTAACTGTAACTTCTTACCCATTTTCTTTTAAAAACTACCGACCTAGTACACCAAATCCAGTATCAGCACCTTAAATATAAGGACTGTGAAATAATTTTTGAAAATGGCATGTAGACCTCTATCTATCTATACCATGAATACCGTTTTATCTATAATTAGCTTAAAATATAAACGTCTATAAATACGGGAGGTTTTTTTGCCGGACCCTGTATAAATATATATATATATATATATATATATATATAAAAAAGCGGGACATACTTCGCACGACGGGTGGGATTCTTTGACGGGTGTATTGATTTTTAAAGAAACGATAAATCATTTCTTCAATAAGACGATTCTGAACGAGGGAGTTAATAATATAAAGAAGGAAGTTAATAATATAAATATAAAATAGTAGGTAAGATACTGTTATTTAATAGTGTAAACGTATACAAATACATTACAGTCGTTGCCAGATAAATTGGCACGGCGGCGGCGGCGGCGCTTATCAGTAGGTGTATCCCAAACAAGTAGCGGTGTGTTTTGTATGCGCGCGGTGCACGTCAATCGCCCCGACAATTTGTTTATTATAAATGTATACAAATAAA
>JAIPRM010007829.1:0-16670 GCA_025469315.1 Stegophylla sp. TES_Ste_2020 | reverse complement strand
TTCGTTCAGAATCGTTTTACTGAAGAAATGATTTATCGTTTCTTTAAAATTTAATACGCCCGTCAAGAGAATACCACCCGTCGTGCGAAGTACACCCATCGTGCGAAGTATGTCCGCTTTTTGAAAAATGTAATCTGTTCTAACTATTTTCATTAAGTTTCAGCATTAGTTTGAGTCTACAATAATGTGGACTGCATTTAATAACAGTATAATAATGTTAAGAATAGTATAAAATATGTGTGATGAATAAATACAATATTAATTTTTGTTTAACGGACTACTATTATAAATGACAAATTGATTTGGGGGGGGGGCATATTTAGGTGCTGGCCAGCAAGGAAGAAGTAATATTAACAACAATACACAAAATATAATAATATACATATGTATATGTATATAATGGTAAATACTAATTCAAAATTAATTAAATACTTATTTAAACTTTAGTTGTTTGTATTTTCAGTAAGTAACAATTAAATTTTACTTCACTTTTCTTCCAATGACTTACACATAGTAATGCTTTAGAAGTTTTTTATAAATAAACATTTTTTATTTACAAAGTAACTTCACTAATACAATCTTATCTAATTTAATTTTACATAGTATATAACAAGTATATAAATACAATTAATTATGGTCGATGATAATTGATAATTATTTGGAAAAAAAAATTATATTATAGTATTTATAATTTATAAATATGCCAATAAATCTAGAAATAAGCAAAATATGCATTTATATTATGCCCAAAAGATACAAACATGCAAATATATGCAAAAGAAGTTTGCATATTTGGAATCTGGACTTTACGATTCGGATTTGTATCGTATTCCAGTATAATTCTGACTGCGCAAAAAAAATAAATGCAAAGTCATAAACATCCTAGCTCTAATTATAACAATATAATATTGTAAAAATATTATATTGAATATAATATTATTTGTTTGATATTAAAAAATATACGAAATATTTAGTTTTTAATAATGTTTTTTTTGAAAAAAGTTTAATAAATTGGCTATTACCAATTTTGAAAACGTTCGAGTGGTTCATATTAGTTCTTTTAATAATATCGCATAATTTTGCCACCCCTAAATAATCACTCAAGTCAATCCATTGATTATAAAATAAAGCTATAAAATTTCAATTTTGTAAAAATACTTACCACAATCAATTAATACATAATTCAAAATGTATTACGTGTATTGCTCGTGTGATATGTCGTTCTTAAAAAAAATATATATATTTACTATTTTAATTTTTTTATTTATTTAGCATGTTTGTCGAATAAATAAGTATTGTACGAAATGTTTAGGACAGCACGCTACCTTATTGATTGCCGGTATCTGCGATACAAAATTACTGTACTTAGCACAAAACATTTTTTTTTTCATATTGCCACTGTTCATTTATTTGACTTTTTTTTTTTTTTTTTACTAATACTAGCATTACACACACAATAATATATAATAATAATTATATGATGAGGCATTTTCGAAACACCTGTTGAACTAAACAATTGGGTATTGTACATTTAAACGTATCGATATGACTATGTACCAACATGGTACGCGACAATAATAATGTAAAGTAAATGATAGTAAAATGAGCGTCTTGAATATTTTTTTGTGAAAACGTTACATCCGTTCGAGTATTAATATTATAAACTATAAAGTACAAAGATAAACTATTTATTGTCTAACTATATGAATACAAACCTCGCACTAATTTAGAGAGCGAAAATCGAAAAAATAAAAATGCAAAAACGAATATTACATAGTACAAAATACAGACAAAATTCGGTTATTTTGCTTTGTCATGCACTATCCTATAAACTTAAGACCGTCCCTCTAAACCGGGTGTATACGGTCGCAGTGGCGCAATCGAGGGGGATGTTTTGGGTGTCTGGGCACCCCCTTGAATCATATTTATGAAAATTGTATTTAATGAACATTAGAAAAAAGAAATCCTTTTTAACTATACAATTATAACCTCTATCAATTCATAAATATAATATCATGGTTAAAATAAACATAATATTTCGACATTGCTCACTATTTTATGAAATATTTAAAATTAGGTTATCAATAGGAGTCAGAACATCCATTACAGATTATAATTGGCAATAATGAATTATGATAAAGTAGAAATCAAGAAATAAGATATCTATTGAAAAAAAAAAAAATAAGTATTGTTGTTAAAAGTCTAATAAAATTATAGTTATCAAAGTTATTAATCTACCAATTATCTACAATGTAAGTGGGTTAACATTTATTTTAAAGTCACCTGTAATCAAGGGTGCACCCAAAGGAGTGGCTACCGGGCTAAAGCCTCTCCCAAAAATGTTTTCAACATATTGTATTTGTCTCATTATATTTAGATCAATATAACCAACTTTTAATTTTCAAATCAAAAAACTACAACTTTTTCTTAGTTCTGTAAGAACAACAATAATACTACATCAATAATATTAACTATTGTAAGTAATTGAAGCACAGATTTGATGCTGTGACATGTCATTCTTGTAGTGTACGTGTAGAGGATTAATTGAAATAAAATAATTAATACAAAGATTAATATTAAGAATAACTAATTATTTTAAGTTATAACTGAGTTATAATATTACCTATTTCCATTATAAAATAAAAAATATGTGTTGCGAAATAATTTTAAGTTGTAATGATATAATCGTTCATTAAAATTCGAATCCACATTTATTTTAAGCCACCATAATTTTGGTATTTACGTTTATTTTTATTTTTTTATTGAATCATATCATTTTTAAATTATACAATCAATTTAATTTTATACTAAAAAAACTATAAGTATTATATATTCAATATTGACAAATTTGAAATACAGATTAGGCGTTAATGCAACATTTTTATGAATATTATTGTAGTAATGTAATAGTTATTTTAATTAATGGCATACTATACTATAATAATAGTAACTCATAATAATAGGGAATATCATATTTTATCGATTTAATAATTTCTTAAAAACCCTCCCCGAACAAAAATCCTGGGTGCGCCCCTGCCTGTTTTTATTTTTTATGCTGAAAAATCCTTTTTTAATTTTTAGAGAAACTTTTCAAAAATTCGACAATCGATTTCAATTAATACAATTTCTATAATTTCATATCATACGTTATCAATGTATTAATTGCGTTAGCGCTTAGCGTTCGCAGGTACGTTTAGGGCAATACGCTATTTAAAATTAATTGCCAACATCTGCTGTACAAAATTATTGTACTTTGTAAAAAACATATTTTTTATAAATTGCGACTGTTCATTTATTTGAATTTTTTTTTTTTAATAGTATTGTATAATAAGGTATTTTCGAAATACGTATCGATGAATATATTAGTAACAACGTTCGCGATAATAATAATTATTATATTAATAATCGTTAACTGAGCGTCTCGAATTTTTTTCGTAGTAGCGTTGTTTTATTTAAGTATTATAATTATTATTATTATTATTATTGTTAACAATATATTATGGTATCGAGTGAATAGAAAACATGTGTTTTTTAGTGGCCCGAAGAGACAAACAAGCACTAAATTTAAAAAGCGAAAATCGAAAAAATTCAAAATTCAAAATCGAATATCATATAATACTTATATAAGCTATACTACGAGCTAAAGCTACTCCAAGTGTCCCTTTAAACCGTGTATTCGGTCAAAATCACGACTAGGGGAGGGGATACTCGTGGTGATTGCATCCAAAAACCGCAAAATCGCACACTTATGATTTCAACTATAGGAGGGATAGGTAAAAAATTTCATCGTCGATATTTTAATAATACGATCAATGTATAATTTTGTCCACCTCTAATTTCAACCCCAAAATGGTTGATCAGTGGCGTAGCGTATAATTTAGTCTCCCGGGGCAGAGATCAGATTTTGCCACCCTCCTCCCCTTTTAAGAAAAAATTTACATTTTTTTTTTCTTCTCTGCTCAATTTTTTCAAAGACCTTACTTATTTATTTTATTTTTGTTTTTTTGTTTTCTACTTCAATGCTTAAATTTCAAAAGATGTATTCTAAACGGAGTGAAGAAGCTTATGATTTTACAATGGTGTTTATTTATTTATTTTTTCTCTCTTTCTGGAAACACTTTTTTGTATAGAAATACTTATCCAAAAAAGAGATCATTTTTCTAATTTCTCAATACTTATTTTTTGAAAAACGTCGAAAATCTGTCGAAAAATTGACAAAAAACTGCAAAATATGCAATTACCGGAATTTCCGTAAAATTTAAAATTGACTTTTAACATACTTACCTAAATTCAAAAATAATGTAGCTAGAAACTTGAAACTTTCACCAATTACTAAAAATGATTTTTGAAAATTCAATAAAAGTATCAAGAGTATCCTACACGAGGTGTGAAGAACATCCGACGAGCGAAGTACACACATTTATTTTTTTTTTTTTTGTGCTCGCTGCTTTCTAAATTAGCACTAAGGTGAAACAACCTTTTTTTTTTTTTTACATTCCTCCTAAAAATGCCGCCCTTAAGAAGTACCGCCCCTCCCGCACCCCCCCCCACGGTCCGCCACTGTGGTCAATTGACCAAAACCACACACTTTATCGATTGCCTGGTATACATTAGCCAAACCGCATAATTAGTTTGTAAAATCCACACTTTATAAATTGTGTCTTCTGTCCAGACGAATTTTGTACTTATTATTATTTTAAAATGAATTATTGCTACAAACAAAAACAATTAAGTTAATGTAAATGTACATTTTAGTATTTTTAATACATATTTTTTTTTTTATTAAATAAGTGTGTTTATTTTTTGGAACACTATTATGTTTAAATGCTGGAAAGAATTTTTAAAGAATGTAGATCGTTTGAAATTTATCACAAACTTCCACAATCGATTTCTACTAATACAACTTCGATCGTTTTCACCTTAATTTTATATCTTACATTTTTTTCAATGTACTAATAATTTTGTAATCTACCGTGTCAATGTGCATCCGACACGATAACACAATATCCTAATCTGTTTTCCTCGTTTCCGTCCAACTAGTGAATGTTAATAATAATTAACCGTTATTGTATCAGTATTCAAATATTATTATTGTTAACGTTTACCGTTTCTCGTTGTCTTTGTTTTATGTCGTCTGTTTTTTCCATGTTATATTATTTATATTATTTAATTGTCTTTTTCGTGTGTCTGTTTTTTTTTTTTTTTTTGTTAAGTACTTCCTTCGTTCGGCGTCCAACCAGAAAACAGTTTTCCACGGTCTCTTTTTAAGTTATTATTATAAATACAATAATTTTTGTTTTCATCAGCGTTCTGCTAATAGAGCTAGAACGTATAATAAAAAAAATATTTATTATAAATCTACAGAACGTAGTGTTTTTTTTTTTTTTCATTTTATTGATAGTTATTGGTTCCTACTATTTTTGCACCGATCTCAAGACACTTGACACCGCCACTGACTTCACCCCGGGTAGTCGAGTCACGTGCCATTCCATCAATCCGTCATCCAGTTAACATCTTCTGCAGGAGCACGAAAAAACAAACGGGTATGATCACAATTTGCACATATTGGTTCAACTCGCGCAGTCACACAAATATGGGGCGGATACTTTTCTCCGCTTATCATCATTATTGTTATCAATTTCTAATGTCACATTTAATCATTCATAGTCCATAGATTACTTAAGTCTTATATTATATTATTATGTTTATAAAAAAAAAGCTATACAATAAATTGATTATTCATAGTTTTAACAATTATCTAATTTAATCATATTGTAAATTTAACAAGAGATTTTTTTTTTTGATACAGAAATATTGAGTGCAACTTACCTCTATTTAACATTTTATAAGGTTTCAAAGTTCGAATTTCAAAATTGTCATGATAAATACCACGGATTTAAGACATTAGACATGAATACTGAATAGGGCATAGGCATGACCACGGTCTTAAAAGATTTACATTACATTACCTATTTATAAGACTGTGGGTGTGACAAAACCAACAAAATAATAAGAATGTTTACGATAACAATTTGAGAAAAGCAATATGGCTGTTCAGTAGTATACGTATATTATAAATTAGATCGTGAGTATGTGCTGAACGTTTAGAATTAAGTATGTCCGATTATTTTTAATGTGACGATATAATTATCCTACGCTATCATTGCACTAGACCGGACAAGGCGTCCCTCTCCCTGAATATTACTGACTTCATCTTCCCGCTTCCAATTAAAAAAATATGACTTTTTCCATTCCTGTCGTTGTTTTTCACTGTTGAGTTCGCAAACGAATAGTTCATTTGAACTATTCCCTCAAATAGTCAAATGAATTACTATTCCGAATATTATTTATGATAATACGTAATTTTCCGCCATTTAATTCGAGGCCGAAAATGTTATCACAAGATATTATCAATATCCCCCCATATTATCACGGTAACTTGCAATTGATGATTATAAAATATAAAACCGTTTGTCTTACAATAAATTTTTTTTTTTTTTTGTGTGTTCAGTCATCTAATTTTGTTCTGTTATAGATGCTGCTCCCACATATACTATTGTGGTCGTTCTTTGATGATGAAGTGGATGGTCCTTATGTCACCCATTGAATATACACGCGTACCCACGACGTAACAGGTGCCAGTGGAAAGTTGGCGTAAGTCCACCAGCACCCAAGGAGGGTGTGTGAGAGGCCGCCTGGATTTGTCACTCGTCCATTACACCATACTATGTTACCACTTTCACCAGCGTTACCAGTCTAGTTACTGTTCACCGTCCGTAATTTTAAGTTAATTTTAAATGTGTCTGATCGTATGTTTAGTATGTAAGACAGAGGTTCTCAACCGGTGTATCGTCGCGCATTACTGTTAGATGTGTCTCCAAAAAAATTGCTTATTTATAAATTAGAGTGTAAACTATAAAAACCTTATACTGTAAAGAAAGGTTCATATAACAGTATAACACCATATCACAGAATATATCTCCCTGAATTTTTTTTTATGAAAATATAAATCTTTAGCTACTTATGTAAATTTATAATTTTAAATTCTGGATAGAGCGAAGATGCTAGTGTTTTTACAGTGATATGTTTACATTTATTTTTATTTCTTTAAACACATTTCGTATAGAAATACTTGTCCAAAATTATGAACAGAATCTTTTAGAATCAAAATTTACCTCTAGATGGTACTTTTGAGGGGTCATTTTTCAAAATTCTCTATATTTTTCAAAAATTTGTGGAAAACTACATAAAATTTATCAAAAATGCCTTTGAAACTCTTTTTTTCTATTCAAATTTTATGAAATTTTAAGATAGATACCAGACAGACAATAATATGAGTAATAACACTTTTTTCTCATAATTTTTTTTTTCTTTTATAATTTTGCAGTTAATAGTGGAATAATAAAACTAGATGGGTAAAAAATAAATAGTTTTTATTACAAAAACAAACTTTATAACTATTAAATAAAATTTATCGAATAAACTGAATCGTTTTATTCAAGAAATAATTTATCGTTTCTTTAAATTTCAATACACCCACCAAAAGTGTTCCATCCAAGAATCGAAGAATACCCATGGTGCTAAGTAAATCTGGTTCTTTTTTTTAATATAATGTTAACACGTAAAGGTGAAATAATTTGCATAGATAATAATTGTTATTTTTTCAAAAATACAATAATTGAATTAAGTGTGTTGCCATTTTTATTGGTTTTAAATTAGGGTGTCGCTATATATAAAAGGTCTAGAACCACTGATATTAGATATATCCGATTTTGTGTGAACTCTGTGGTCATTGCACCAGACCAATCCGACCCCTGAGACTTCTCCTTCCCCCTGTACTTAAATTATATTTCCTTTGTTAAATGTTAGGTAAAAATTATTTACCGTCTTTGTCGTCACCTTATAATTGCTTTAATTACCGCCACCGTATTTTTATTTTTTTTTTTATAATTGTTACCGTTCTCGGACATAACCGAGTCCGGGTTCTTCCCAATACAATATCAAATCGGTAAAAAAAATTACAAATTGGAAACAAAGAGGTGGACTTAAACTAGATTCTGACAGTGTTCATAAAAATAATTAGGCTAATAGAAACTGTATTAAAGTCATTGATCGTTGAAAATAAATAAATACCTAAAAAAAAGTCCCTAATATTTATTTAAAATCAAAAGAACAAGTATTTTTCTCATATAATTAATTCATATTTATATGTATATATGGCGTTATATCAGTGGTTTTTAACCATTTTTAATTTGCTAAACATTTAATATCATAAAAGATTTTTGTGAAATACAGTCGGAAAAAAAGCTGTATTTATTTGCATGTCTTAAATTTTATTTTAACTTATGTATTGAACTAAAAATATTTTGTGACTTATAACATTTACGAAAAACAAAATTTGGTTTGTATAATATATTTCCTTAAAACTAAATCCTAATAAATATTCAATAAATTATTTCAAACTACTTAAAAATATGTTATTATAAAAACATGATAAAAAAAATCTAAAATTCCTTAGTATAGTTACAAGACGTCTCAATATGATTTGATAAATGCAAAAAAACTTTTGTTCTATCAATAAATTTCAATTTTTTTTTTTTTTTGAAAATTATTATTTCAGCATTGTGCTATGTCATTATATACTTGTATAGTTATATACTATAATATACTATTATATTATAATTATTAAAATTTCATTTCTAAGTTTAAAAGTTGATTATGTTAAATTAGGTGTATAATGTGAAAAAAAATTTGCATGTTGTGTAGTTATATAAATTTATACATTTTTTTTTTTTTTAGAATTAGAATTAGAGATGTGAAAAATTGGTTGTAATTACCTAATTTAGTTGGCAGAATTTATTTTGAAAGTTTTAGTGTCCTTGTGGTTTTGTTTATTCGCCATGACAAATATTTATGTTCATTGCACGATGATGTCGTTGCAGGCAATTGTATATTAGTGATGTATTTTTTGACTCCATGTCTGTTGTATATTTGTAGATGTAATTGTTTTTATTTTCTATTTTTTAGTGATTTTTGATTTTCTTTAGTTTTCAAAAATTTTGTTTGTTTTTGTGTTATAAAGTGGAATGTGATCGAATGGTGTACTGTTGTTGGTGTTATAACTTTTGTTTTGAATTAATAGATATTTTTGTTATTTTATGGAATTCGTTATTCCGCAGTTGTTTTTTTTTTTTATTTTGTATATGTGTTTGTATGACTTAGTTGGTTAAGTCGGTTTATACACTGTTGAGTGAATGAAAGTTCTCATCAATATTTATTAATTTATGATGTAGAAGTGTTTAAGTAGTTTTTTGAAGGTGTATTATAAGTTATTGTATAAGTTGTTCTTTTACAATATTACTTACAAACGCTACATTCGTGCATATATATTATAATATTGTCATGTTGTTGAGAATTTTGCTGCTTTTTGAAATTTAATTTGTGATTAAAGGTGTAGTTTGGTTGTCGATTTGATTTTTATACTTGATTGTAGGTAGTATTTTGTTTACAATTTTAAAAAATTTTTACATTGTTGATTTATTTGATAAATCAATTAATGAGTTTAAATTGTTGTGGTATATTAAATGTTAATGTTAATAATTATATAAAATTCTATTTTTTTAGATTATTATTCTAATAATTTGTCCGTTATGTATTTTGATTTTGCCACTTCCGGCATCGTTTAATAGTTCAATAATTAAAACAATTTTGTATTGTAACCGAAATTTGAAATTTTGTGATATAATAGTTGATATTTGAATTTAGTACTATACGCTGTGATGAATTTTGAAGATTTAGTGTTTTATTTATGATATAAATAATTTGTTAAGTCGAAGACTTTTATTGTGTTTTAAAGTTTAAATTTTTCAATTATTGATATTTGGTTGAAGTTAAGTTGTAAATATATTAGTTTAGAGAGTTTCTAAATGTTTTATATTGTTTAAATATGATTGTGGCTCGAAAGCTTAGAGCGTGACAAAATTCATTAGTAAATTGATATTATTAATTATTGTGATTTTATTTTAGAAACGGATTTAAATAATTTAACGTAGTTTAGTGCAAATTGTTAATTAATTTTGAATTGTTAAAGCATATTATTATTATTGATTTTGTAAATTTTGTAAAAAGGAGATGTTTGGACTATATAGTTTAGATGATTGAAAGTTAAGTCAATATTTCATCATGTGGAATATGAACAGATATTTTCCAATGCTATAATTGAAATTTGAATTAATTGTTAAGCTTTTCAAGTTTAATATTACTTGGGATAATTCAGGAATTTAATTATTGAATGATTATCCAGAAATGAAATTAATTTAACATGGTTGGAAAAGTGTATGGATTGACAGTTGGGTTGAAGTCAGTATAAGTGTATGTTCTGAAATTTTTAATGAGAGGAGAAAAAATAAATAGTTTTAATTTAATGGTTATAGATGTGTTTGTCTTAATAAAGTATTTGATCAAAAATACTTATAAAATGTTCCATTTGGATGAACTAGAACATTTTTATGGTGAAAGGGATTTTGAAAATATTGGTACTTAAAGAACTTTTAAATTATTCATGTGAAGTTTTATGAAATGTTTATATTGAAAAAAATTATAAAATATTTAAATTAAAAGGATTAGATTCATAAGGTTATAAAAAAATTAATTAGAGATTATTTAGGTTAATAAGATTTTAATTTGAAATAAAATTACGTATAGAGAATTTATAATAATAAAACTTATAAGTTACTTAAATATTATAAGGACGTATAAAATATTTGATTAAAGGTACATTTTGATGTTTGTTAAAATAAAGCTTAGAATAGATATAAATTTAGAAATTATTTGGGGGAGAAAGTATTAAAATACTTATACAATTTTCAATCTAAAAAATATTTGATTAAA
The DNA here is from genome assembly GCA_025469315.1 of Stegophylla sp. TES_Ste_2020. NCBI lineage: Eukaryota > Metazoa > Arthropoda > Insecta > Hemiptera > Aphididae > Stegophylla > Stegophylla sp. TES_Ste_2020. The sequence continues at coordinate 5,780 of JAIPRM010007829.1, read as the reverse complement.
TTAGTAAGAAATGTATTTTTAAGGACATATAGAATATTTCTTAATAAAGATATTTTGAAAATATTTGAATCAAGGTAATATTGTAACCTGTAGAAAGATTTACAAAATGTAGAAATTCAATAGAACTTGAAATATTTTTATTTGAAGATACTTGTAAAATGTTCAAGATAAAAATATTTAGAAAGCTTTTATGATGAAAAATACTTAAAAAAAAAAATTGGTACATAAAATTAATTTACAAAATATTCATTAAGAGACTCATATAATATATTGGTATTAGCATAAAACTTGGGAAATACTTAAACTAAAAGATTTTTAAAGTATTTTAATTTGAGTATAAAAATATATTTACACAAAGACTTACGAAATATGTGAATTAAAAGTAACTTAGGTCCAAGAAACTATTTGAATTAAAAATATGTGTATAATCTTTGTATAAGAAGACATATAAAATGTTCGTAAAAAGACTTAGAAGTTAGGTGGATACTTATAAAATATTTGAATCATAAGGTGTTTTTAAGAAACTTATAAAATAATTTGCTTCTAAAAATATAAATATACATGTATAAAATGTTTGTGTTACAAATATTGCGAAATATGTTTGGATTTAAAAGATTTAGAAAATATTCAGTGTTTCAAACTTTCAAATTAATTGCATAAAGTGATCTATTGAAAGAAAATAATGTGAAGTCTTTCTTGCATTAGTAGCAATATTGCTTTTTGAGGTTTATTGCATTTGAATTCAATATAAATATGCCTATTCATGGCTCTTATCAAAATGTTCTCCATTTCCTTAATTATGTCCTCTAAGTGAAAGACGATCTTATCTACATTTTAGATTTTTACTTAATCTAATATCTGGTACTATTGATTTTCCTGAACTACTTTCGTTAATCAATATTAAAATAAATACCCTTATTACTAGGAATCCAGAATCATTTTACTCAAATTTGTCTAATAAAAACTATTCGTTGTATTCTCTCGCTGGTAATTCATTTAATTTTAGTTTTATTTAATTAAGTTTTTATAGCTCCTGAATTTATGTCTTTATTATATTCCTTAACAATTCATGTTTTTTGGTCTAGATTTTAGTATTTTAAGTATTATTCTATTGTATATTAATTATTAATGTTTAAATATTGTAATAGGACCTCATGTCCGTTTGTATGAAAATAAATAAATAAATATGAATAATAATTATTCAAATTGTTGTGAATATTACGTGATTTTAATGTATTACTGAATTATTCAATATGGGTTTTGGATGAAACCAATTGTGTGTTTTTACAATAGAAAATGATATACAAAATTTATTTGTAGGTAAATTACTTATTTTCATTATATTTTTGATTATGTATGTCGGAAATTATTCAAAATGTCTCAGTTAAAATATTCGTGAAATCATTATTCGTATTTGGAAATAAAATATATATAACGTGAATCGTATTTCATTATTATTTTAAAATATTTTAGTTAAATTTATATTTTTGGTGGACATTTTTTATGATAATCTATTTTGTAATTACTGGAATCACAAAGTTAATGTGAGTATCCAGTGTGTGCATTTTACCTTGTAAATGTTTTTAAGTTTGTTGATTTTAAATCTACATTTATGTGCAGTGTATAACATTTGTTACAATGTTTGGTATACTTGTCGTTAAAAGTTTTGTAGTTTTTATTTATTACAAAATATGAATGTTTATTAGTTAATTTTTGTGTTAATAATTATTAAATTTAGATTTTTTTTTGAATAATTATTATTTTTGTAATCATTGTTAAAATCTTAGAAATTAATATAATTTTTGTGGTGTATAATGAATTTGTTTCTATAATTTTGCTTAAAAAACGAAAATTATATTTTTTAATAATATATATATATATTTGTGTGTAATCTTTATCACATACTTATGGTCTATTACTAAAATTTTTTAGCGTTTACAATTTGTGTTTTTTATTTTGCATTTTATGTAATAAATGTTGTTTTATTTCCTCTCTTATATCTGTTATAGGTATGAAATATTATTTGCATAAATAATTTTACCTGGTATTCTGTTGGATTGTATATATTTTTTTTATAATTGTTCCGGGGCACCAATGGGTTTTATTGTTTGTGTGATATATGACTATCGGTTGTCTATGTCCTAATCCGTAGATACCTATACTTAGTTTTGACAGAATATATAATATATCAAAATTAAAATTATTTGTAATAGAAGCTATTTGGTCATCGATAGGGCTCGGGTTTTGTAGCAAATGTTACTTTTTAAGGGAGTATGATAGAGAGACAATTCTTGTAGATAAATACGTTTCAAATCATTCCGATTTCAATAAAGTTAACTTTTTTCTCGTTTTTGTACTTTTTTTCTCATTTTTTACATAATTCTAATGAAAAATTCACATAATATCTCTAAATATATTATTTTCCCATTAAATTATTATTGCCAGAAATATCCAAGTAAAAATTTATACATTCATTTTTGGTTTACTGAAACGATTACAATTTATCATAATTTTAGAAACTAAATGGAGTGAAGAAGCTAATGTTTTTACACTTGTGTTTATTTTTATTTATTTATTTTTCTGTGAACATTTTTTTCGTAAACAATTAATTGCCCATGAGTTTTGACAGAATTTGGCTCTTGATGGTTCTTTAGAGAGGACATTTTTTTTTTTTTTTTTTTTAATATCTATGTGAAAATTATTTTCCTGTCGTCAATAACACAATATAAAACCGATCGAGTAAAATGGCTTTTTTTGATTTAATAAAAAAACTCGAATAAACTAAATCTTAGCTCAGAATAATTGTTTGGTATATTGAAAAACAATTTATCATTTGTTCAAAATTTAACACACTCAAAGAGTATATAAGAATACCTATAGTGCAACATATGTCCAGATTTTTAGTGTAATATTGAATTTATTTTTAGAGTTAAATATTAATAAATGCTTTTTTTTGTTTTTTTCGGGTACTTAAAATGCTTTTTTACAGATTTATTTTGTTACAAAATCCTAGCACTAGTCATCAAATAGCCAATAATTAGGTAATTCATTCAAATTTAATAATTCAAGTATAATAATTGTAAGTGTAATTAGTTTTTCTGTTTTATTCGTGTATTATATCTTTTATTGTTAGTTAGATTATCACTCGAAATTGCTGTAAATTTGTAATCATGTTTAAATGCTGTGTTTCTTGAGTTGAGTAAGTTTTCAAAAATTTCTAAATACGATAAAGGATCATTGTATTTATCCTTTACTACTAAATAATGTATAGTTTTTTTTTTGGAAAATTATCCAAAATTTGACAAAAAAGACTCGTAAACTATCATTTTTTGATCCAAACTTTATATTTAAACATAGGTAGATAGATAATAATATAACATTTTGGTGCAAGAAAATTTTGTAAATGTCAAAAACAATAATTTGGACATTTTTCTAACACTTTTTTGTTTTGTTACACACAGTTTTTTGTTTGTTAGTGTACGTACAAGAGATCACATAGGAAAAAAAAAAAGTGAAACAAACAAAATTAATAGCTCAAATTGCCAACACCACACTCACGAGTCATTGTTTTAAAGTTTTTTGAATAGTGACATATGTGCACACATGATCTATACCTTTTAAGAATGTATTACAACTGTATACCTAACCTGTATGATGAAAACTTTTGCACATTTTAAATTTTAAAATACTGTGCTGTAATGTACAATATTAAAAATTAACAATAATTTTTGTCATTAAAATATTATGATAGATCTATATACGTATATATAATAAACATTCTGACTTATTAATTCATAATTAATTATTATAAGTACCTCTAAAAAAATGCATATAGAAAATTATCTATGGAATATAATATCATACAAGAGCTGCAAGTGTTTGGATTACCAATATCTAAATTACATAATTTAAACAATAACTTTATTATCTTTTGTCTAGATGAAATCAGAATATCATTTCTTGATTTTTATTTTGTTTTTTTGTTTTTGGAATTAAGATAATAGACAATGAGTTAACGAATAATCTATACAGGGTGATTTTTTAAGCGCGCTCACCCCCATTTTTGGCCGTAAAAATGCAAAATTTGGGATTTTTTTTCCCCCGGAATGTTCAAGTTATTATAAAACCAATATTTTTCATAACTCATTTTTTTATCATTTGAACGAGTAGTTTTTGAATTATTCAAATTTAAATATTAAGGAAAATTGTCAATTGGGCACATGTTTTAATTTATTCTTAATAGGTAAATGAGATAAGAGTCTTATCATAAGACGACCTGACTAATTAATATTTTGTAAAATGTAAAATTTAATCTCGTACACACGACACGATATCTATGAACATTTTGACTAATTATTTCTGATTAAAGGTTAATTGAGTAGATTTATAATTAGTAGGTACTGAATATGTGCCCAAGTGACAATTTTCTTTAATATTTAAATTTTGAATAATTCAAAAACTATTCGTTCAAATTTTAATTTCAATACATCGAAATTCACAGAAAAATAACCCGAATATTATTCCGTAATTAAAATAGGGGGTAGCCATTTGAAAACAGAAAGTTCGCATCTCCACAGGACACCCTTAAGGTGATACGAGTTATGGAAAATATTGGTTTTATAGTAATTTGAACGTTCCGGAAAAAAAATCCCAAATTTTGTATTTTTACGGCCAAAAATGGGGGTGAGCACGTTTTAAAAATTCACCATGTATACAAACGTACAATATACAAAAAACCAGATTCAGCATGTTTTAACGATTTGATTTTTTCTAGTTTAGCTCATCAGTAGTAAATACACTATTAGGATCGTTACTGAACATTTTACTTATAAGTTATTGTAATTATAAGTTATTGTACTTCTTTTATATTCTTATAAATAACCGTGTGAGTGTAAAATAAACAAAGAATAACTTCAATATAGAATAAAAAAAAATGTGATTATTAGTGTTTTATTATCGATGACAGTGTAAAAACGCAGTGATTACATAATTATTATTAAATTTGTGTGCGAGAGGTCGACCGGCAGACAGTCCCTACCGATCGTGTGCAATGTGTGCAAATATTATGATTAATGTTATTTTTATTAGAGATGAGATGTTGATAATTTTGCATGCCTCCTTCCCTTCAATCATATTAAGCCAGAAATTGTTTATGAACAATTTTTAGGTAATTATTTTTTTTTAGTTTTAAAGACTAGATATATTATATTATATAATATAATATTATAAATAATAAATATATATATATATTATCAGGGGCCTACCAAGGATTTTGGTATTATATTTAATATAATATAATATTATTAGTATAGATATTACAGGATTAGAATACGGTCGAGATATGTGACAAACGCGTGAATGTGAAAAATTGTGTGTGACAACAGATAAATCTATTTTTAAAATTTTATCAGTAAAAAGGCAATTTTTTCAAAAACCTGTGAGGCCCGACATATTCAAAATCACCACATGGCATGAAATCATACAACTGCATGAGTTTCAGACCGAATCGAAAACGCCTGTGTACTTAATGGAAATTGAAAGATAATTTCTATACGAATTATTGAAAAAAACAAGCTGTTAAATAAAATAATTTTGATATTTACATAAACTTTAAATTTCAATAACGTGCCAAATATGTCAATAATACCTTGTAGTCAGTGGCGCACCCAAGGGAGGGGCTTTGGGGCTATAGCCCCACCCAAGATTTCTTTTATTTAAATTTATAAATAATAAAAATTATTGATTTCTCAAAAATATATTACAATTTTGCTATTTTTGCA
>JAIPRM010007828.1:0-16670 GCA_025469315.1 Stegophylla sp. TES_Ste_2020 | reverse complement strand
AAACACTCAATTTCTATAATATAAATCGTTGAAAAAATGACATGCTCAACACAAGGTTACTGACCAAATTATTTTAAATCTTTTTGTTTATGCTAACCTAATGAATAAAATAAAAAAGTGAACAGGCCTATGAACTATCTCAACTATCAATTATACAATTAATGAGAATAACACTAAATAAAATAAAATTTGCTTTGGATTTACTGTAAGGTAGACCAACATATTTGTTTTTATACAGATTGTTTGAGACATTGAAATTAAATCGTATTAAGAACGTTATGAAAGCATGTTCGAGTTTCTCTTAGTTAACAATAATGTTAGAACAAAATTATTCACAGCCGGATTCTTTTGATGTAATCCGTTTAATCTACAATCTAAATATTCTTAAAATCCTTCAACTGTCTTTCCACCATTTATATAAAAAATGCTTTATAGATTAATTTTAATGATTTTTTAATTCAATTATTCCGATAAAGCACCTATTTTATTTTTTATGGAGAAAAAAAAATTATTCAAAGATATTTTTTAAAGAAAAATGTTGTAATGTCACTGTGTTTATAGTAAAAATCGATTAGTTTTTCAAAATCCAAGAGGGATGAATAATTTTACTCAAAATAAGTGGAGGGATGGAAAATGCTGACGAAAAGAAGTAGGGGGATCGCATCCCCTCGTATCCCACCCCACTTCGACCACTGCTCGTAGTGGTACATAATATAATATTGTAGTTCCGATTATTATAAATGATTTGTAATAATTAAAAAATATCACGTCCTCACAAGTCATTATTATATTGAAAGAATTCCCTAAAATATGTATCCTTTAAATTACAGAATATGTATTTTTAATAGTATTCAGTGGCGTACCAATAGGATGGCATGACGGGCAACGAGCCCATGACTCTAGAGGGCCCAAGAACTTTCACGAATCAAAAAAAAAAAAATATATATATATATAGTAATACCATGATTTAAGAACATAAAATCATATTAATAGTTAAATTGATCTAAAATAAAATAAATTTACACATGTTTAGAATCGCTATGACCGGCATTAATCAATAATATTATTTTATCTGAAAGATCGTCGACGTCAGCGATACTTTTGAGCAGAAGATTCTTATTATTATTATACTTCGAACGTCTTTAGCTTAAATTTTTCATTATCTAACACTAAATTACAATCCCCTAAAACTATCATTACACTAAAAACACATTAGGTTAGGTACACTCAAGAACTCGAAAGTAAATGTATCGTTATTTTTTATCTTGAGTATAATATATCAAATAACATTACTGAAATAGAATTAGAAAATTTTTTTAATACATTCGTATGGTTATAGGAGTTCGAGTTTAAATTAGTATAGAAAATAATTAACTTAAATTAAATGTTTTTTTTAATATTTCTGGGAAAAGTATGTTGAAAAAAGGTGACTTTAATAAATATTATGATGTTGCTATAAAAATATATAACATATAGAATGGAATATAGTTGACGTTCTTTCTCCATTAATTAAATTTAGAAAAATTGTTGGAGATGAAATCGAAAAAAACAAACATAAATATTTATAAGAAATATTAATTATCTAATAAGTATATATATATATATATATATATATATAAATTTGACAGTTTTTAAATAAAATTCGATATCTAGCACATTTCGGCGTCTTGCACTATTTTCTTTTCCACTTGAGATTCAACATAACGAACGATCAATGTATAATTATTTTGAAATGAAAATAATTAAATATTTAAAATTTCATTATTGCCTGTTTTTTATGTCATTTAAACCGAAAACAAAATGTTCAATAAAAAATGATGATCATCATGAGATTAATATTGTATACCGACCACATTTTTCCTTATTTATAACCTATTAGCAGAGGTGGATATGAAATCTAGATATACAATTTTTGGTCGGATACTTATCCCTCATGCCTACTTCCCAAAAAAATGTAAAAACCAAGGGCCCCCCGGATTGTTTTACTACCACGGGCATAAGAAATTGTAATTACGCCACTGATAGTATCACAGAATACTTTAAGATCAACCTACCCCGGTTGCCACCAGCAAAAATTTATTATTTCTTAATATTTGTTTATTATTCTCATTTATTATAAAATGTCAGTGAATAAAAATCAGATCCTAAGAAATCATCATAAAATAAAAAATATACATTAAATAAACGCTTCAAAAAGATTTTCAAAAATTGTATTCACTAAAACATATACGTTTAGATTTAGAATTACACAATTTTAACTCAAATTAATTTCACGTTCGTTTGCAAAAGTAAAAAAAAACTCGTTCTAGTGTAATTATAATATTATTATCAATCCATCGCGTAACAGGTATACCTACAACTCGATATAGCAATTAACAACACATCACAATTAATATTTAAATTATATGCACACATTTAATATTTTTATATCATTAAAAAACACATTCGTATTATATATATATATATATATATATACTTCTAATTATTAAAAAAAAAAAAACCCCATCATGTAGTAGTAGTCACGAGGTTAACGAACGATCGATTGCAACTGTGCGCGAGTAATTTCCTTATGGGAATCATAGTCGGCAATAAAGATGTAAAAATGTTTCGACATTTTTTTTTTTTTTTTAATGAGTGCAAGTGCTTAAAATCACTAATGGAATTATGATGAGCGTATTTCATCACGACTGAAATATTGTACCTCTATGTATCTCAATAGTATAAGCACATAGACGAAAGTAGAATAGTTTTGAACATTTAAATCTAACCGTCAAATTTAGGACTACATCAAGGATCGTGTAAAATATGTGTAAAGGGTTGATGATAGAAGGTGATGGATGGTGATTTAGTTTAGTTTGTAGAAAAATAAAGTAAAAGATCGCATTAAAAACAGTAAATGTATGATTGTTTTCAAATTATTTATACGAAAACAAAATAAATATATGTAAAAAAGCCGGACATATACGTACTTCGCACGACAGGTGGGATTCTCTTGACGGGTGTGTATTTAATTTTAAAGAAACGATAAATCATTTCTTCAATAAAACGATTCTGAAAGAGGAAAGTTAATAATATAAAAAAAAAATTAAATGAGAAAAAAAATATTAGAAAAATGTCCTTTTTTTTCACATTTTCAAAATTTTTTTGCGCCAAAATCTTTCTTCTATGATTTTCTATCCATGTTCAAATTGTCATATAGTTCGGATCAAAAATTGATGGTTTCCGAGTCGCTTTTGTCAAATTTTGACAAAAACGAAATTGAAGAATTGAGAAATTCAAAAAATGACCTCTCTAAAGTACAATCTAGAGGCAAATCCGGTTTCAAAAAATTTTCTGATCGAAACTTTTGGACAAGTATTTCCAAACGAAAAGTAGTACCCAGTAAAAAATAAACATCATTGTAAAAACACTAGCTTCTTCACTTCGTTCAGAATCTAAAAGACAATACAATTTTGTATATGTCAATGAAAACAAAATATCTATAAAATAAATCTATAAAATATCTATGAAAAGTACCCTAAGTATAAGGGATGAATGGACCGAGAACAAATTAAAAGATATTATATCTAGGATAATATTTTTGATACTCTAAAAGTCAAGACATAATGCATTTAAAAATATTTATGTATATTATATGTAAGTATATAATTTGAAAATAAACACTTTCGAATAGTATTTACAAAACGTATCAATAACAAATACTATTTCAAAGAGTTTAAATATATTAGCGAGCGGTTTGTTACGTGGAATTATTGAAATCATCCTTTGATAGACTATATAATATTATTATTATCTATTTTACCCGTATTAATCTATTATCATCGATAGAAAATCGGATTGTACTACAATTTATTACTGTTATTGTACTGTTCAAAATTCAAATCACATATTATTATTTTCATTCGATCGCACGATTCGTTTTTTCCTCTAACAAAACAATCTCGTTCTACTTAACGTACTATATCCAATATAATATAATCGAATCTTTTCATTATTTTCTTTTATGCGCGTACGTGATACGTTTATAATAATATACGTGCACATGATACGTATATCGAATAATGCAAACACGGACTAAAAAAAATAAAATAATATTATTTATACTCATTATTCCTATCTATAGTATCTCTCTTTAATATGTTTTTCGGACTTCATGAGAACTAAAAAAAAAAAAAAAAAAATCACTTAAATTAAAAGTCGAATAAATATGCATTCATTTAAAACATAATATTATCAATTACAACTTCATTTTTTTTTTTTTTTTGATATTCATCTTTATAATCTGCATAATAATCTGATAAAAATCCACATCGGGTTGATAAAATAAATAATAACGAAAAAGAAATAATAATGTTTTAAGTTAATAAACAAATTTGAAAAAAATATATATTAATGTTTATGCGATAATAATTTTTTTATTTTTTACGATACAATCTATATTATACTTGTATACTCTCGAATAGATAAATATTTTTAGAAACGTTAAATAATACAAAATAATATAAATAATGGTTTAAAACTTAACCACCATTAAGCGAAAAAATAGCTATGCTAATATTATGCAAACAAACCTAACCTAATATTAATTCCATCTGAAATACTATCCATCAGAGTATAATATATTATTTATTCTTAAATACTAATACTACTATAATATTCATGTTACGGACAGGTGCGATCATTCATGCGTGTAAAAATGCATTCGTTTGTCGTGTGATTATACACGTGTAATATATAATTATACACACGTCTAATTTTAATAATGAATTTAATGCTAACAACCTACGTCTTACACGCCAAGGAAATATCACTGAATAATAATAATAATAATAAATTTGTGATTTGTGACCAAGCTACATAATATTCTGGTGTTAAATTATTAACAGCTTCGAAAAATATTTTATTAGCTATATTTCCCGGTGTCCGACAACATTATTATGAGATAATTAAAAAAAATAATAAAACCGTGCGCGACACAGTATTATTGTTGTAGTACTTTGATATTAATTAAAACAAATTATTTAATACCAATAATGTAATGAGTACGACGACTGCTGCGTAGGAACAATAATTATTGTCATAATTATAATTCGTTTAATTGCCATCCCATCCAAAAATGAACGTATACGTGACGGTAATTATTATAGCTAAACAGAGCATATACTATACTAATAATATTATGACTAGGGCTCGGAACTTAATGTTCTTAAAAAGTACTAGATATGCATGCACTTATGCGCTAAAAAAAGTACAATTATGCTCTAAAAATATTTAAAATATGCACTTTTTTTTTTTACCGAACAAAATTTTCATAATTACAAGTACTTTATTAATCAATGCCCATAATAAATGCTCTTAAGTAGATGGATTTAATGAAGATTCGTAGATAATCTCAAAAAAGTATGATAAAAATGTAAAATCAACTTACATTTCCAGAAATAAATATACAAAATAAAATGATTGCTTGAAAAACGTTTCATAAATTAAATTAATTATCTTTTAAAATTTTTCCATTAAATTATATATCTATATATATATTTGAAAAACCTAAATAAAAATAATAGAAAAAAAAACGTTAAGTACCTGATTAAATGTATTTTAATTTAATTTATTTAAGTATAACATTTTTATTACCTTAAAAATTGTTGCTAAATATTTTTAAAATTATTTTCAAAATTAAAAAATCGTAAATTATTAACCATTAGCAAATTTTTATACTTTAAAAAACTAAGTACATTATTTCTTATATTTTATTTTTTTTTTTATGTTTCTAATGTTTGTAAGAATGGATTTGAAACACAGAGTAAGTACAATAATACATTTAATATCTAATGAAAACTCTAAAAATTAATTAATTTTGTTTTTTTATTACCAAATTTCAAATTTCATCATCATCAAATATGCTCTAAAAAGTCGTAAAATTAAGAAATATGCTCTTAAAACTACAAAATCACCAAATATACAAATATATGCACTAAAAACTTTTAATATTTATTGCGTAGTGTCATGAAATGAATTTCTAGCTTACCTAGCAATAAATCTAATTGTTCACAAAAAACATGCAAATGCAACAACTTCCTAGCCTTAAATTTATGACGTACATATCATTTACTTTATAAAAAAATTTAACAAACCGCATACGGTAAGATTTTACAATAAAAATTTTCGTTTCTAAAAAGCATATTTTAATAGCTACTAAAACACTTGGTGTGCCTAATTCTATTTTATTTGGCTTGGACACAATTGAAATAATATAAACTTAGTGAAAATTTTGAAAATTTATAACAATTTGCTGTTCAAATCAAATATATTGGTTTGAATTTAATTAAACTAAAACTTCTAAATTATAAACGCACCGGAGGTTATAAACTTTTTACGACCCTGATAATAACGCTGCGATCGGTTTCTCGTCGGTTGCAGTTATTGGTGGTGCCGGGCACGTCGAGCGGCGGTCCCAGTGACATCTGGCCGCTGGAACGGCCCGATGGCATGCCGGTGATCCAGTCGCTGGAGGTGATGTGCGGCAAGGACCACATGGACGTGCACCTGCAGTTCACGCAGCCGTTCGAGGGCATCGTGTCGTCCAAGGGCCAGTACGCGGACCCGCGGTGCGTGTACGTGCCGCCGTCCACCGGCAAGACGTTCTTCACGTTTCGCATAGCGTACGCGCGGTGCGGCACCAAGCCCGACCTCAACGGCCAGTTCTACGAGAACACGGTGGTGGTGCAGTACGACAAGGACCTGTTGGAGGTGTGGGACGAGGCCAAGCGGCTGCGGTGCGAGTGGTACAACGACTACGAGAAGACGGCGTCCAAACCGCCGATGGTCATCGCCGACCTAGACGTCATACAGTTGGACTTCAGGGGTGAGTGACGATTAAATATTATCCGTACTTAGAGGGATGGGTTCACCAAACTCTTCGAACGCCTCGAACTTATTTTTTTTTGGGGAGATTCGAAGTTCGAGAAAAAATTAAGTTCGAATTTTCGAACAGTTTAATCAGCAGTAACTTTTTGAGATCGGATTGTTATTGATTAATAAATACGACTAGTATCGTTGTTATTGATAAATTTTCAAATGTTTTAATTTTTTTGAAGTTCGAAAGTTCGAATAAAATTCAGATTCGAGTTCGAACAGTTCGAGAAAAAATGGTAGTTTGAGTTCGAAAAAATTAATGTTCGACCCATCCCTAATTATCGCACTTTAGGATGGGTTCTCAAACTCTTCGAACCCTCGAACTTTTTTTGGGAAATCCGAACAGTTCGAAGTTCGATAAAAAATTAAGTTCGAATATTCGAACTCGAGAACATCTCGAACAGTTGGAATAGTTCTAATTAAGTGTATACTCGTATGTGTTAGAATGTTCGAACAGTTTTTGAAATTTTTACTTTTACTTGTTTTTAAAATGTCGATTTAAAAGTGTTTAACGATTGAAACTTAAAAGTATTAAAACATTTAAAACATATTACTTTTAAACATTGACTTAAAATTTTACTACTATTATATTATTTTTTCTTTTCAAATTAATTATGGATAGATTCTTAAATGTTTTAATTTTTTTTAAGTTCGAAAAAGTTCAAATAAAATTCAGATTTAAGTTCGAGTTCGAGTTCGAAAAAATTAATGTTTGACCCATCCTTAAATTCGTACTATATTGCCGTCATAAAGAAAATGGCAATATATATATATATAAAAATATTTATAGAATAAAATGTATAGAATTATACAAATTAAATAAAATTTAATTAGTTTGGACTTTATATTTTATTTTTATGCTATTGTAACATCACTCATTCGGTAGATATATTTAAATAACCAAAAAAAAATTAATTAATTAATTAATTATAATTTTTTATTTTTTAGAAAATAATGAATTTAGGAGAAATAGAAATGTTATAAGAATGTTTTTTATAGACAATATTTCGGTCTACGATTAAGGTACAATACATTTTTATCCTAAGTGCTTATTTCATTAAATTCCAAAAAAATAAAAACCACCCGATTTGACCATTTTTCAATCCTCTTGCGACACCAGAATGGGGTGAGTAATTATAACCAAATTACTTTATTATAGTAATGAACAAAATGAGGGGGTGAGAAATCTAAAATTCAAAAGTTAAAAAATTAGGGCCACCCTAATATATATATATATATATATATATAAACCTAAAATGTCAAGTCCGGCTTTCTTGTCCATATTTTGCTTATCTTTGCTTTGCTTTTTTAACAACGTTTTTGAGTATTTGAGTAAATATAGTTTTATAATTGTCTCATTTAATTCTTATTGTAGATCAATTGTTTTTCATTTTCCTGTAGTTTTTCTAATATCCTACAGCTTAATTTCAAATTGCACATTTATATGCGACCTATGAATAGAAATGTTATACGAAACTATCGATTATACTTTTATGGCATCTAAACCTCTTGGAGTTCGTTAAAAAATAGACAAATATCTATAAAGTGAATAATCAATAATCATTAACCGAATTAAATTACTCAGCATAATATTCTTTGAAATTTAAAACTTTAATTTTATAAATCTTTTATTCTCTCGATCAAATTTTCCGGAAAAATGTTCACCAAAACTCCCCCCAAAAAAAAAAAAAAAAAAATTAACAATCTATTTTAAATTTAAATTCTTAAATTTTAGGTGACAATGTGGATTGCTGGATGGAAATACAACACGGAAAAGGCCCGTGGGCTCCGCCGGTTAGCGGTATAGTGCCGTTGGGTTCAACGTTAACGCTGGTAGTGGCCATCAATGATTATAGAGGTAATATTAACGACATATAATATTATATTTATATGCATAACCGTAAACTTTTATGTTTGATTCATTATAATGACGCAGTAACGATAACCGAAATCGCGTGGTCAGACCAAGGCGAAAGAGGTTCATTGTCTCTGTCGAACCTGACACCTGAATCTGAACATCAAAAATATTTTATACGTTATGAATTTAAGTCGAGCGTTTATTTTACACGACTCTATACCTATTGTCAATACGAATGCGTCATGTAAATCAAACACTAAACACAACACAGCGACTGATTGATTTTAACGTCGCAATTTTTTTGCTGTAGTTAACCTATTTCGTTTCAAACAATAGCGTTGCTGTGGCGCAGTTCCATCAGATACACCGGATAATAATTTTAAATCAATTACACACAATATGGACTCAAATTCTGTTTAAATGTATATTATGTAGGTGAATGAGTTGAAATTAATTTTGGTTTATAATCCCGTACGAATTCACTGAATTATAACGGTTTCAACGATATTATTTGACGAAACATAACCTTATGGAAAAAAAAAATAATAATAAATAATATAAACCACTATGATCGACAAGCTTTTAAGGGATTTTATTTTAGATTCTGAACGAAGTGAAGAAGCTAGTGTTTTTACAATGATGTTTATTTATTTATTTCTTTTTTTTTTCTTCTGTGTACAACTTTTCATATAGAAATACTTGTCCAAAAGTTTCGATCAGTAACTTTTTGAATTCGGATTTGCCTCTAGATTGTACTTTAAAGAGGTCATTTTTCGAATTTCTCAATTCTTCAAATTTTTTTTTGGAAAAAACTAACCAAAATTTGAGACAAAAACGACTCTGAAACCATCATTTTTTGATCCGAACTATACGAAAATTTAAACATAGATAGAAAATCATATAAGAAAGAAAATTTTGAAAATGTGAAAAAAAAATATTGGACATTTTTCTAACATTTTTTTTTTGTTTATTTTTTATATTATTAATTTCCCTCGTTCAGAATCGTTTTATTGAAGAAATGATTTATCGTTTCTTTAAAATTCAATACACCCGTCAAGAGAATCCCACCCGTCGTGCGAAGTATGTCCGGCTTTTTACGATTGTCAATTGAAAAGAAATCAAATTATATAGTAAAATATTCTAATCAACCATAGCCACAGTGATGACAAATTCGTAAATCTCTAGTATCGCAGACTTTTGAGATGCCAATGGCGGAATCGGGGGGAGTGAAAAGAGGATAACCACCCCCCCTCAGAAAACAACTACCAATACTAACAGATATTTCTCAACCCCTTAAAGGGTTAAACCTCTTTTTCCCTTGATTAAAACTCATAAATTACAGTGAAATATATATTTTCAATTTATGCATTTCATGTAGTACATTGCAGTATAGCAATCATAGGCGTGTGCATGGGGTATGCAACTGCATACCCTAAAATGACCTGAACACGGTCTTATTTCAAGAAATACAAAAGATAAATAAAAATCATAACATATATTTTAATCTTCAAACTCATTAACTCATTAATAAATATTAAATCATTTTAAAATTATTGTTATATTCAGTCACGAAGTCAATGACGTTTCTCTTTGAAACACATAAATTAAATAAGCCGAACATACTTCGCACCATGGGCATTCTTCGCTCATCCGATTAGTCATACTATTGGTGGAAGTAATTTTTCGTTAAAGAAACGATAAATTATTTATTCAATAAAATGATATTCTAAAAGGATATTCAGTAAATCATTTACAACAATAACTGTCAGTTTATATTATACATGCAGTTTAACAATTATTATTATTAATTAACAAAATAATCGTGTAAACTGTAAATGATCAAAATTACGATACTGAAATGTAAAGCTTTTATAATTAAAAATTTCCACAATTAATTTTAACAAAAACGTCAATATAAATTGACCTATGTATATAAATATTAGTAAGCTAGTTTATTTTATTATTAAAATCACCCTATAAATAAAAAAATGTAATACGTTACGAAATAATAGCAAAAAATATCTACAATTTTTTGAATTGGCCATCATTTGAACCGCAATTCTAACTTAAAATCTTTGTAAAAATTATTCTTTGGCTCAACTTTGAGTAGTATAATGAAAATTATGTTATGTAACAAAAACACGTAAGGAATCTTTAAGTAAAAAAATTTTTTACAAAATTAAATATTGAATTTTTTGAGGGTTTCCTTCAAAAAATCATTGTCAGGGACCTAGTCACGGTAAAAGTTCATAAGGTCCGGAATTCGACATAAATCTGACAATTATTATAATTATTTTTTTTCTATAATTAATCATAATTAAGATTCTGAGCTCAGCTTAGAATTGATTTATCAATTTTAATTATTTATCATTTATTTTCTTTAAAAATCACTCTCTCTCACCGAGAGTACCCAAAAAAGGAGCGAAGAATTTTCTTCCAAAATCGATTTCATTAAAACAACTAAATAATTACACCAAAAATCTTATACTGTATTACTAAAGCAAGTACTATATTAATAAACCTTAATACTTATTGTTTACTGATTTGTAATTACAATTTATATCAGTTTTTCTATTATATATATATATAGATATATTGTCTTTTATTAATAATTTTAATGTATCAAAATATTGAGTCATTTTGATCAAATACTTATTTACGGACGAGTTAAAATGTATGTGGTGAATCTGTCAAAATGTAAACTATTTTTTACACAGTTACTACACTTCACTCTATAGTAACAGGTTTATTATGTATTCTTATGAAAAATAACCTAAAACATCCATCATTGAAAATATTTATAATTATTGATAAAAGTGCTCATCCGAATCCGTTACTCGAGGTATTCTGTAACACGTCGTCTTATGTGGACATATCGCATATTCTTCGAGTTACGTAACATCAGTATAAGGCTTCACAGATTTTTGTAAACGAAGATACGGCCAATTTTCCTCAAATTTCCTTCAAAAATTGCAAATTAGTTTTTACAATTTACAAATCTCCCCTTTTTCGGAAGATAAATAGTTTTCGTTTGGTGGGGCCACATCAACTCATCCGATTTACTCCAAACCTTTGTCAATATTTTGCAAATATTTGCAATTTGGTTTTTACAATTTGCAAATAACCACCTTTTCGGAAAAAAAAATAATTTTCGAACTCGTCCAATTTGTTCAAACAAGTGTTAATATTTTGCAAATTAATTATTGCAAATTGATTTTTAGAATTAGCAAATCATCACCTACTTTGTAAAAATATAATAAAATCGTTTAGTAGAACTAAATTTACTCGGCCCCACCAACTTGTTCGATTTACTCCACACCAGTGTCAATATTTTGCAAATTATTTGCAAACTGGATTTCACAATTTGCAAATCACTCCCATTTGGAAAACAAAGTGCTTTCGTTTGATGGAGCTAAATTCACTCAGCCCCACCGACTTGTCCATTTTGCAAATTTTTTATAAATAATTGCAAATTAGTTTTCACAATTTGAAAAAATCACCTCCCCCTCCTTTATACGAAAAAAAATAAACATTTAGTGGGATTATAAATTCACTCAGCCTTTACTTGTAGTAGTGTCCTTTCAGTTGCAGGTATAATTACAAACTGGGATAGGTTGTCACCTAACAATTTAACAATCACTGTTGATTTCATTGAAAGACATAATGTAATTTTATATATTTTTTTTTTGGAATAAAATTAGACAAGTCATAATTAGTGATGTGCCACTAGAAATATTCCCCGGGGAATGTTCCCGGGAACAAGAAATATTCCCAAACCTCTTGGGAATATTCCTTCAAAAAAATTTAATAAATTAAACAAATGTAATAAATTATAGATAGTGTATCAGCTACTTTATTTCGCACCTACTCTGCTTTGTTAAGTTTAGCATAATAATTATAAATGTTTTTTTTTTTTTAATATTTAAATTAATTACAATCTTTACATTCGCGACTAGTATACACTTAAATTAGATTTACATCGAATAAATATTAATTTTAGATTCTGAATGAAGCGAAGAAGCTAGTGTTTTTACAATGATGTTTATTATTATTTTTTTTATTTTTATTTTTTTTTTCTGTGTACAACTTTTCGTATAGAAATACTTGTCCAAAAGTTTCGATCAATAACTTTCTGAAACCGGATTTGCCTCTAGATTGTACTTTAGAGAGATCATTTTTTGAATTTCTCAATTCTTCAAATTTTTTTTGGAAAAAACTACCCAAATTTTGACAAAAACGACTCGGAAACTATCATTTTTTGATTCGAATTTTATGAAAATTTAAACATAGATAGAAAATCCTATAAAAAAGATTTTGGCGCAAGAAAATTTTGAAAATGTGAAAAAAAATTTTGGACATTTTTTGAAATTTTTTTTTTTTTATTATTAATTTCCTTTGTTCAGAATCGTTTTACTGAAGAAATGATTTATCGTTTCTTTAAAATTTAATACGCCCGTCAAGAGAATATCACCCGTCGTGCGAAGTACACCCATCGTGCGAAGTATGTCAGGCTTTTTTTTTTTAACTACATAAATGTAGAGCTTTTCTCCAATAATAAATAAATAAATAAATAATATTTTTTGGTAAAAATACATTTGTCATTCGGATCGGTCACTGTTATAAATTGAATTAAACATATTTTGAACAATATTTTTTTTTAAATATAATATTCCCAATAAATTCCCCATCTTAGGAATATTCCTGGAAACATTACCCGGGAATTTGCACATCACTAGTCATAATCTAAGTCAAGGATTCTCAAAGTTTTGTGAACACTGTACCCTTTTTTACAAATACATTTTTTTTGGGTACCCCTTCTTAGTTACTAAACTAAATTCTATATTAAAAAAATTTTAAATACTTACATACATTTTTATTCCATTAAGATCAAGTTATTAAAAACTGATCCAAAAAAAATTTTGAAAACTAATATCGCTTATTTTCAAAGAAATTAGTGATAAGAGTACTTATAGATTTTAGAGTTTTTTCCTCTATTTTAATTTAAAGAGTTGTTGGCCAGACTCGTACCCCTTAAAAAATTTCCCAAGGGGTACGCGTACCACAGTTTGAGAATCCCTGATCTAAGTAATCAATTGCAGTGCCAACCGCAAATGTTATTAAACGGTCCCTAATTGTGTTTCAGGCGAGTTCGACATGAGGGTGAAATCGTGCGCCGCGTCCGACGGCGGCGGTCACGTGATTCAGCTGACGGACGACCAGGGGTGCGTGTTGCGGCCCAAAATGATCAGCGGCTTCCTGAAAGCCCGGGCCGCGGACGAACGGGCCACCGTCATCACGTACGCGTTCTTCCACGCGTTCAAGTTCCCAGACGCGCTGAGCGTACACATCCGGTGCAAGGTGGAGATCTGCCGGCACGGGTGTCTGGACCACTGTCAGGCGGACGAACGCACGTTGGCCGGACACTTGTTGCAGCAGCAGCAGCAGCAACAGCTACAACATCAACTGGGCCAGTACGGGCCGGTGGACAGGAAAGACCAGCAGCAAAGCGATCATCAGTCGGCGGACTACGTGCAGTCCGTGGTTGTCAGCACGGACCAGCCGAGCGCCCAAGCCCAGATGGGGGTGCACACTCCGTACCCGGGGTACGAGGCGAATCACCATAACAAGCAGCAGCAGCAGCAGCAACCCCCGCAAAAGGTAATGACGACGACATACTATACGACTGTGATATCGTTTTTAATACAGGTGGGGGCGGGGCTAAGAGTATAAATTCCCCTTCCGCGTTGTCCGTACTAGAATTTTTATTTAGTCAGTAAGAATTTGTTTTCGTGTTTCCCCCCCCCCCCCAATCGTTCGAGTAGACAGTGCTAAACAAAATTATCTTTTATGTAATCCTACCAGTAGATCATCAATTCCATTTAGATCATTCTTTAAACACATTATTTTCGAAACTTTCCCCATAGTAATTTAACGATAAATTTTCAAAATAACAATACTAAAAGCTAAATAAATGTACTATTTTTATTATTTAATCCTATAATTGATCTATAAATTGCAATTTATAAAGTATATAATTCCCAGATCATAAAGAAATAGGCAATTGAAATTTTTTCACTCACTTCGCTCGTTCATACGTGCAATTTGTTTATATTTCAACGAAACGACAAAATTAATGATAAAAATCGTTTTCAGAAATCTGTAACAACGTAAACACTTCACATTTCTCTACATCAATTCTGATTGTAATATTCTATATACAACTAAATATTTCCATAAAAATCGCAATATATATTATACCTTTAGTAGAACTTAGAACATAATTTTAAATGTATTCCAATTATAGGGAATAATAATTATAGCTTTTGATGTTATACGAATAGCTATAACGAGTATAATTACGTATTCAAATTATCGCAAATTGGTACAACATACTTGGGGGATTGAAACTATTATTTATTTCTGGTTTAGTAAAAAATAAGTAATAATTGGAAATCGTTAGTAAAATACATTTTTTAAAATAATATTAAATTATGTTCGAATCTCTATTTAAAAGTAAACATTTTTAGCAACTTTTAATAGGAAAAAAATAAATAAATAACAATCGAACTTGATTTAGACGAATGTGAACTATTTCGTATTTTGCAAACGTAATCGTTATTAATTTCAAAAAAAATGTGACCATTTATAGATTGGTAAATTTTAACTCAATTTCGATATTTTTTTTCAGTTTTAACTTAATACATTTAAATTTGAAAACTATTTTCTGAAATTTGAAGATAACTATCGAAAAAATAACAATAAAATAATATTTATTTTCCACAGAGATATTAAGGATATTCTTTGGTTAGTTTTAAGTCTTTTTGTCAAATTTCGGGTAGTTTTTCCTAAATTTTGGAAAAACTATTAATAATTTCGAAATATGACCTCTTTAAAGTACCATCTAGAGCGGAATTCTGATTCTAAAGTCACTGATTTTGAATAAGCATTTCTATACGAAAAAATTTTCATAGAGAAAAAATAATAATAACAAACACTCTACTCAGAATCTAAAATAACGTTATTTTACATGAAAATTAAAAAATGCTCGTAAAAAAAAACTCAATTAAAACAGATTAATAAAAAAAAAATTAACTACGTGTAGAAAAACACGAAAAGATTTTTTTTGATAAAAAAAAGTTTACAAAATCAAGAATTAAACGTTTTATTTGAAAAAAAAAAAATACAAAATAATTGTTTTATCTATTAACTCCACGAAATCTACACATTTTCAATGTTTTAAAAAAATAGTCATTGCACGCAACGCACACCCATACATCCCGCAAATAACGTTCCAGCCAGTGTTACTTGACTCAATTATACTATAGATATAATATAAATATATAATATATACTAAAATCGAATACAAATCACGCTCATTTTCGAAAACAAGTATACGCGAAACGAATAAAACAATATCCGGGGGAGGTGGGCAGTGCGGGATAGAGGATATTTGACGCCCGAGGCTGGAGGATCCGTCGTCCTTGGGGAGAAGAGGGGGTGTTTTAACGCAAAATTTTTTTTCTATAATATATTAATAATTTTTATGAACTTTTAATAAACTTTAAGATATTATCTACGTCAGACAAAAATAGTTAGGTATATAAATTCCTAAATAATATGTAATATTATATTAATTTTCAAGTTTTTAGACATTTTTAAATGAAAAAAAGCCGGACATACTTCGCACGACGGGTGATATTCTCTCACTTCTCTCTAAGAAACGATATATCATTTCTTCAGTAAAACGATTTTGAACAAAAGAAGTTAATAATATAAGAAAAAAAAAATTTTTCAAAAAATGTCCAAAATTTTTTTTCACATTTTCAAAATTTTCTTCCGCCAAAATCTTTTTTATAGGATTTTCTATCTATGTTTAAATTTTCATAAAATTCGGATC
>JAIPRM010007827.1:0-16671 GCA_025469315.1 Stegophylla sp. TES_Ste_2020 | reverse complement strand
GATCCGAATTTTATGAAAATTTAAACATAGATAGAAAATCCTATAAAAAAGATTTTGGCGCAAGAAAATTTTGAAAATGTGAAAAAAAATTTTGGACATTTTTTGAAATTTTTTTTTTTATTATTAATTTCCTTTGTTCAGAATCGTTTTACTGAAGAAATGATTTATCGTTTCTTTAAAATTTAATACGCCCGTCAAGAGAATACCACCCGTCGTGCGAAGTATGTCTGGCTTTTTTAATATAAAAATTAATAAATTAGTTTTTAAGTTAACATTAAATGTTTATTTATTGTTTTTTACTGATTTGTTAAAAGATTAACATCATATTTTTTGCAATAATTATATATGTATAAATGTATGTATGTATAAATGCCAAAAAAATAATATAAATCATTAATAATTTTCTTCTTACATGATTGACTCCTTAAAATAATAATTGAAAAAAAAAAAAGATAATTAATACCTATATTACAAATATCTTTGTAGATTTTAGAAAAACATAAGAAAGGTACCTTCTCAATAAATACATCTCTTTTTGTCATTTTCCTGATGGCTGTCAAAGTATCTTGTACAATTCCCATAACTGGTTTATTCGCTTGAGGAGTAATAATTTGTCTTGGAGTTATATGAATATTTTCAACTTCAGCCCTTGTTTCCATGGATTGTGGAACATGAAGGTTCATTTCATCGCCGTCAAAATCAGCATTATAAGGAGACGTACAACTAATAATTAAGAATAAAACAAACTTCACTCATTAGTTGTACTTAGTATAATATACTATAATTCACCTTAAATTCATTCTAAAAGTAGACCACGGCAAGACTCTGACTCTATGACCCATCATACTCATTTTGTGTAAAGTAGGCTGCCTGTTAAAAACTACCAAGTCCCCATCTTTTATGTGTCTTTCAACTTTATAACCACATTGTAAATGTAAATCTGAAGGTTTTGGATGAAAACGTAAATCTATTCTTTCGCCATTATCACGTATAATATACTTAGCACCTGGATATTGAGAATTACCACGACGAACCAATTCTAACATCCTGATTAATACAAAATTTTCATGAAAGTACAAATTCATAAAAATGATTATTTGAACTAAAATAAATTACTTGATTATTACACTTACTGGTCAATATTAAATGGAGTGACAATTTCTGGAAAAGTCATATTTTGAGCAATAGTACGAGGTACACCAACTTCATCTATTCTTAAATTTGGATCAGGTGTAATAACAGTACGAGCAGAAAAATCTACACGCTTTCCCATCAAGTTTCCTCGAATTCTTCCTTCTTTACCTTTTAAACGAGATTTGATTGCTTTTAAAGGCTTCCCCGACTTTTGCATTGCTCTTAAAATTAAATAAAATAACATTTAGCGGTTAACAATTTAAAAAACTTCTTAGCATTAGTTATTATTTTTAAAAATATAAATCTCGTTGAAGATAGGGTTATTTTTAGTATGTACATTGTTAATCTATTTCATTCAATGGCTAATTATAAAAATTATATCTTGTAGATAACTAGTTTTAAACTTATAATTTTAAAAACTTTATTAAATACAAATTAAGTAGTACAAAAAATTAAAATAAAATATAAACCACCAAAATAGTATAATCTTATTCAATCAAGAAATAATTGTATACTAATACATTAAATACTTAAGATCTAATAAGATTTTAAGAAATAAGATTCTAATAAGAATTTACAGGAGATAATAATTTACATATTAATTTAGTTTATAAGCATTGGAAATATTTATTTCATCTTATTTTAAATTTTAATTTGTTTATATTATAAATTGTTTACATTTTAAATTTTATATTTACCTCGGTAAGCCAGGCATATCATTATCAACTAAAGTTGCTACATGATATTGTAACATCCTAATATTTTCAGCAATAATATGTGTAGCACCACCAGATTGTTCGTTACGAATAAGTTCATTGTTACATTTAATAATATCAGACAGTTTGTGAGTCAAATCATCCTTTAACACAAGGGAAATTATTAAAGTTTTATTTATTTTTAAGAGTTGGCAATTAACTTACTTGATTTCTCATTGATCCAAACATGACAATTGCAGGTCGGACAGGTAAAGGAGGAACAGGTAATACTGTTAATACCATCCAATCAGGACGTGCAAATTTAGGATCCATGCCCATAATTACTACCTCTTCGTCAGTAATGTGTTTTAGAATTTCATGAACTCGTTCAGCTGTTAGAACTATTTTTTTTTCTTGAGAGTCTTCATTAACATGTTTCCACTCAGCAGTTAGGTCTAAACCTGTACGTCTTATAGTAGGTTGATAACGACCACAACCACCATGACCTGGTTTTTTTGGCTGTAAAACATAGAAATAAAAAACAAAGTTTGATAATCCTAAAATGGATGTATTAACTTTTAAAGAGCTTACAGGCATATTAGGGTCATTGACATTTTCTTTATTGATATCTAATTCATCACCTCCTTCACAAATATTTTTACCTTTACATAAATCATAAATAAATGCTAACCGCTTTCTCTGTTGTCCTTTTGATTTCATAACAATTTCTTTTACTTTGGGATGAGCCTGAAAATCAAAAAAAAAAATGTAGTAACAATTTATATAAGTTCAGTTTATACCACACTTACAGGGCTAACTAATAATTTAGAACAATAGAAACAAACACAACGTAGAACTTTAATAGCTTTCGTTAAGAACCCAATATGAAAAACTGGTTTAGCCAGTTCAATATGACCAAAATGACCACAGCATTCTGTCATATTACCTATATTGTGAACAAAATATTAAAAAAAGCCCACAATAGGTAGAACAGAAGTACTTTCACTAACCTGCACACGTTTGACATCTCGAGAAACGATCAATGACACCTTGTCGAGGGTCCATAAGTCCACCAAGTTTCGGTCGTCCACCTTCCATAGTTTCTGAAAAACGAATGCCTCCTTCTGTCACTGACATACGACGCTACAAAAGTAATGGAAACAATTAAAACATTGAAGAAACATTAGAAACTCCTGAGAGTAGAAAATATCACAAAAACATTAATATACTCACGCATTCATCCGGTGACAGTATACCAAACTGTACTCGTTTGACAGTTCGGAGAGGAGCTTTCGAATCGGTAGCAGCCATGATTGCGAACGTAGGTTGTCTTCAAGTTACTTGAACAACCGAATTGGATTACGAAAGTAAACAATCCCGGGGGGACTGGATGTGCCAGATTTTCCTTACATATTTACAAAGACGATAGTTAACGAGATGCAATTCCACGCTTTTGAAGACGTGTTTCTTCAAAATTCAAAATATTTTTTTTTTTTTCATGGACTCAACGCGGACGTGTTAATACAATCGTCCACAAATCCACAAAGTGAGTTTTCTTCGACCAAACGCGGTTATCACCACCACTACTTGCACGATGCAGACACATCGTCATGGTCTGTGATAAAGCATTTCATGCAGTCACACAGCTGTTGCCTGTTGGTTGCTGCTAATTTTTTTTTTTTTTTAATAGAGAATTTACCATGGCAGTGCTATGTCAGTGTGACATGACCACTGACACTGACTTATGATTAAATAAACTGACCTGTACCGAATTAAACATTTGTGGGCCCCTACAAAATTATGTTTTACACTTGTCTTTTACTTTACTATCAAATGAATAAAAATAAACAACTTTAATAATAACCAACTAATGTTAGCCGTTAGGTAATAAATGAAATTATGTTCATTAAATTTTTCACATTAACAAGAAAAATACATGCACATTAATAACAATTTAAAAGTAATTAATTTTTTAATTTCTTACAAAAAATCTTTATGTTTACTTTGTTTGAATTTGTAAATTTTATGTAGTAATTAATGTATTATTGACAAACATCATCTACATGCTCGATAATAAATAATTATTACTATAGTGTACACAATTTGTATTTCCTATTGTTATTTTTCTTGATAACTCGGTTCTGTGGAAAATCGCAGATAATCGAGTTAACTGTATATTATTATATAAAACGACGCATTCGAATTTGCATTCATAGTTTTCTCGTGACATACCTATCCTAAATTGCATCCATTGGGTCTTAACGATGGAGGCCAGAGTAAGTTGCGTCCACGAGTAGACTATAAAGATTATAATTATAAAGATGATAGACTTGAAGGCAGGGCCGATATGAAAAAAAAACAGTACGTACTTCTCACCATGGGTATTTTTCGCTCCTCAGATGGGATTTAGTGGACGTGTTAAATTTTAAATAAACGGTACAATTTATGTAACATAATTATTTTACTTAAAAATTATTGTTTGATTACAGTTCAAAAAAAATTATTTAGTTCTCAGCCAGTTTTATACCCCATTATTAACTGAGAACTGGAAAAAAATATTTTTTTGAGAAAAAAGAAAAGATTTATGAGGTAAATGTAAGTAAATGATCAATTATGTATAATATGTGATATAAGTAGTAAATAAAGTAACAAGTATAAGTAATATTATGTAGAAGTGTTTAGAAACATATTTTTAGATTACTTACTGGTCTCTAGACTGTCATGGTAAATGGTATTTATTGAATTTTCATTATAATAGTAATACTATTCACATAAGTGTAATTAGGACAATTTTCTTTCTTTTAAGGGGGGGGGGGTTAATCCACCAAGCCCATATTTGCACCCATGACTATTCATTTTAGATTCTGAACGAAGTGAAGAAACTATTTATTTTTTTTTTTATAGTGTTTTTACAATGATGCTTATTTTTTTTCTGTGAACACTTTGTGTGGATCTATTTGTCCAAAAGTCTTGATCAGTAACTTTTTGAAACCAGATTTGCCTTTAGTTGGTACTTTAGAGTTCATTTTTTTGAATTTCTCAATTCTTCAATTTCTTTTTTTTTATTTTGGAAAACCTACTCTAAATTTGATAAAAGATTCGGAAACAATCATTTTTTGATCCAAACTTTATGAAAATTTAAACTTAGATGTACAATAATATAAGAAAGATTTAGACGCAAGAAAATTTTGAAAATGTAAAAAAAAAATTTGGACATTTTTCTAACATTTTTTATTTTCATTAAATATTTTTTCCTTTATTTATGAGGTAAAAAAAAAAGTAAAGGCAAGAAAGCCGGATATAATTCGCACCACGGATATTCTTCAGGTCAGATACTTTTGGTAAGTGTGTTGAAAATGAGGACCATTATTGATCTTTATATTATTAACTTCTTTCGTTCAGAATCATCTTATCGAAGAAATAATTTATCGTTTCTTTAAAATTCCATAAACCCACCAAGAGTATCTGACCCAAGGAGCGAAGAATATCCGTAGTGTGAAGTATGTCCGGCTTTCTTGCCTTTACTTTACTTTATTTAATACATAAATACAACAATTAATATATTACGTAAATTAAGTATTACTTTTATGATAACATATTATAAAGAAGGTTTGAATCTTAAAATAATAAATGTCATAAAATATTTATTTCCATTTAGTAATGATATATTTATGTTGTAATTTAACAAAAAAAAAAAACCCTTTTCGTAATGTTACACAGAAATTATATTATTATATTGATTACAGTTAGCTTATGATACAAATATAAATAAATTATCCTAAATCAATTAATACATAAATATAGTGGTTCATAACAAATTTTGAAAACTTTAAATAAATATCAAAGAGGATTGCACAAAGGTTAAGGGTAATATCTAATTGAATTGCCAATGAATTCCGTTGTAAGCACATTACTAATATAGCAGCAATATTTATATTTCATAATCACATTGAACTATGCTTCTCTACCAAACCACTAGCCACCCGATTATGTCTATAGTAAGAACATACAAAAAACTGCTGCGACTATCAACAGTCAAAAAATATGAGCTATTGCATGCATGTCATAAATATAGGTAACTAAAAATAATTTATAAACAATAAAATATTTTAAAACTTTATTTGGATAAAAAATGTTAGAACAGTACAATGTACACTTATCCATATTAAATATTTAATGACTAATGATAATACATATTTTAAATTTTACCAATTAATATATATGAAGAAAAAACAATATAGAATATCTCCTAGATTGTTTTATGGTACATATAGTGGTGTGACCAAAAGGGATTAGTGTAGTGGTGACCCATCAGAATTAGATGCTTACAAAGGCTACATCATTAGTTTTTAGTGTTCTATACTTATAAAAAATTATATTTTATTTCTTAAAATATTTTATTTCATTTTAAGAATCTTAAGTCTTAATATTAATCCATAAAAAATTTACAATTTTACCAATATGCATAAAATATGTACTTATTATTATGTACACCTGGGCCCAAATTTTAGTTACACCACTGGATACATAAAATATTAATATCAATAGTAAATAAAAAAAAATCTATCTATTTGTAGACTAACTAATAATTTATAAATATATATTATAATTGAAACACTTATTGTGATGTAAAATACCAGAACTCTTAATAATATATTCAAATAACAATACTACGAAATTTTAGTGATCTTTAGACCAAATAATTAAAAAATCAACAAAAAATGCAATAGTTAAAATATAAACTAACCTAAAATAAAATACAAACAGCTTCAGAGACATAGAAAATAAAGCATTGTCCATTAGTTATTCTAATTTTTGTAAGAGTACTTAAGGTACATATAATTTTTATCAATAACAATACATTTTATCTTAAACCATAATTTCAAACATATAATATATTACTTTCACTGTTTAAAATCTTAACAATTATTAAATAAATTACAAAATTATTCATGCTCGATTATAAAACAACCCTATGGTTGTTTCATATTATTATATGTGTTTAAAAAACAAATTACATAAATTACTTTTTTTGTTAAAATACAAATATTCGAAATAATCTAGATGTATTAATAAACATTAATATACATTTTTCTGAATGTTTAATATAAAGTTTAAGTTTAAACTCTGTAACATGTAAACAGTAGTATAAAATAAAAAAGAAGGAACAAATAATAATTTTTAGGAATCATGAGAAATGGATTTCATGTAATAAATGATATTGTTAACCATTGTTAACTAATACAAAGGTATTATAATTATCATATAATATACAATATACAACATATTTATCAGGAAATTAATGTCATTAATGAATTTTAAGTGTTCTTTGCGTAACAGAATAGTGTGTAAAAATTTGTATCTGTATACATATTTTTAATGAATATCATGTCCAAATCCTTTAAGCTCACTATATATAACAATAAAATTATTACACTAAACATTAATTTTCAGTCTTCTTTGCATATCTAGTACACTATCCTGATTTCAGGTCTCTTTTCTTTACATCTCTCAATTTCATCTAACGTACACGAGGTGCCAGTAACATCCAAAAAATTGATAGATCTACCAGTTTTAGAAGCACATTTCAAAAATGCATCGGTTACTCTTGGGTAGTTTCTTACATATAAATTTTCTAATCTGCATCTATTAGAAACATGATCATCCCTAAAAAATGAATGCATACATACATGTTACATAATTACAGTTAAAATTGGGTATCAATAATATCTTCATTATTAAACAACAAATTTTGTTAATACTAAATATTTATCAATTTGACCTACCTATTACCAATTCTCCTCAAATTTACTTCACCATCTCTATCAATCAATATTTGAATGAATGGGTACTGAAAATCATCATAACAGAATCCTGACAAACCCAAGTCTGTAATTGTTGCATCACCCTCGTGATTGACATAATCAGGACTTTCCAAGAGCACATGTTTAAGGTTTTTTAATCTTTGGAAACATACAAGTTCATGATCACTGATCGGAGTTAACCTCAAATCTAAAGTCTAAAAAAAAAAAAAACATGAACATTGTACACATTATTTCACCAGATATTTAAATAACTTCTAGCTGTAGAGTTTCTATAATCATTTTTTTTAATAATATATAAACATTAGCACTACATTTGTGAGATCCAATACGCAACCTACAATCCAAATGTATGTTCAATTTGTGATCTATGTCAAATTTAATTAAGGAATTATAATATGCTAGCATATCACTACAAAGAGTAGATTGAGACACTACATGGAGAAAAAATGATTTATTGTTTCTTCAAAATTCAATACACCCGTCAAGAGAATCCCACCCGACATGTGAAGGCCGAAGAACACCCCGACAAGCGAAGTACACACTTTTTTATATTTGTTTTTATATTGTTATGTTAATAAACTTTATAATTTTTAAGCAAAATTGTCTAATATAAACTAGAGCTTTACTCAGAATTGTTTTATTGAAAGAATAATTTATAATTTCTTTCAAATTTAACAAATCCACCAAATCCCACTCAAGGAGCGAAGAATACTGATAGTGCGAACTATATCCAGCTTTTTTATACTAAGTTTTCATTTTTGGATTAATAGTTTAAGAGGTATAAACATTTAAAGTTTAGAGTAGAAGATATTCTTTGCTCCTTCGGTGGGATATTCTTTGTGGGTATGTGGAAATCCTCAAAGTGATATGCAAAAAAAAAGGGTTATGGAGAATATGGTTTTTAAAATAACTTGAAAATTCCCCAAAAAAACACAGATTTTTCCATTTTTACAGCCTTTTTACATGCTTAATGAATCATCTCCTGTATATATATATTAGTTTGCTCAACTGTTATAAATATACAAGGTAACCATGAAGTAAATTACATAATTTTAAAATACTAAAACAATATTAATATACAAAGAAAAATATATTATACTAATCTAACATGATTGTGAAGATATACCATTTACTTAATAATGATGTAGTGAAAGTTAGGTTAAGAAGTTTATAATAGTTTCCCTGGTGTAATTTTCAAATCTAGGACTGGTGGTCAATGTTATATCCAACCATAATGAAGTTGAAAAATTGTGAGCCACGGACGACACAATGAAAAAAAATCGCCAGGACTACCACAAACAATGAGGACAGAAGAAAATGTCAAAGTGAGAACAGCACCATTAGTCACCAGTCTCAAATCTTAAATTAAAATTGTTTTTTTTTTTTTCAATATAAATGCTCATGGTCACCTATATAATAACTAATAACATCTATTAAGGATCTTCGTCAGTAGATTTTTAAATGTGCTAAAATGGTCTTGGCATTTCCATAAATTGACGGTGTTAAACTTTTTTCACTTTTTATTTTAAAAAAACTTCCGTGTTTGTCATTATATTTTCTGTGTTTGTACCAAATGCTTTTTTTTTTAATAATTTTTTTTTTTTAAATAACAAAAAATTATAATAATGATATTTGTATTAATTTAAAATTCTCATAAAATGTTATATATTGATTTAATTTAAAATCCATCTGGTAGGAACACAGTTTAACAACGCATCTTTAATTTTTCTAAGACATGGTTTTTGTCTAAACTTATCAAGAAACCCACAATAATGAAAGTATGTGAACATATTTATTAGAAAATACCGTAATTACACATACTCAGCTTTCTTTAAATATTTGTCTATACTTTTATTATTCTTAATTACAATTAAGACCAATTTATCAATAATAATTTTTCAAATAAAAAAAAATATTAAAATAGTCTATACATAATTTAAATTAAAGATCCCCTAGCAAATTAAATTATTTAATGATATTTTAATACCTAATATAAATAGAGTTAAAATAATGGAAAACAAAGAAGATATATTATATCTAGAGATAATTCTTATTAAGAGAATAATTAGAAAGAGAAAGGGTAGTCGAGAAATACAAATTAATAAACGCACAATTCTTCTTGGTGTTAAGAATACACATAATGTAGCGAGTCTGAAAATCATGGCAGTGATCTAATAAACCATGCACAGTAATAGCAGTTCTGTACTAACCTGTAGCGATTTGAATCCAGTTATAGTTGTAATACTTGCATAGGGAATACAATCTTTAAACTGACTGCAACCTTGAAGACTCAAGTATGTTAATTTCTCCAACTTAGCCAATGCATATAAACAATGAGGCATGAACCATTCATTGAATAACATTCGTAAATCCTATAAAATTATAATTATTTTTTAATGATTACACATAATGCATTAAAGAAAAAACAAACGCTGTGTCTAAAAATCTGGAAGCAGAGATATAATGCATACCAGGACATTGCGAGCACATGCACATGTTTTTTGTCAGCCCAGGACATTTCAGCTTAACTGTTTTGGCATAGGACCCGTTTCGGCGCTAGGCTATTTCAGCGTAAGATGTATGTTGGCACGGCCATATGAGCTGTGCCAACATACAAAAAGCCTTATCAAAAGGACCTAATTAATAATTATCTTATACTATATACTACATATACCTTTTTAACCTAAATCTAACACGATTCCCCATAAAAATTATTACGATGGTGCCAGTTATGGAAAAAGTAAAAATAATATTAAATAAAACAAATAATTGAAAATAAAGTATATTAAAAAATGTAGTTCAATTTTTCGCCACTTTAATATTGACTACGCCGGCGTAGGTTAAGTTACCACATTTTACAATGATCTGATAGAAAATTTTTTTTTAAAAATATTACTTCTTTCAGAATCTAAAATAATAATAACAATAATAATATCATTAAATTTAAAATCATTAATCACAATTTAATATTTACACTAAGCGCATAAAACACAATCACTCAAATTGTTCAGTATAAATCATATAATCCAAACATACGAATGTGACTAATAAAATCATATCTGAAGGTAATGCATTGCTGGTGTTGCCAATTAACATATTATTATTTTCTACTAACTCACTTTGTACATTTTAGTAAAATATTTAGTCATTTCTAGTATATATTTAGTTAAAGCTTGAATAAAATTATGAATTTCAGCTTTTACTGATTATTATCAGTAAATCCTAACATCACTTAACTTAGGTTTAACTAGTAATCAGGGTTTTACAGTAACATATACATGACAGTCCGTGTAGGTTTTATCTACAAGAGCATCCGGGTATCTAGTGTATAGACCCATAATATAAAAATGTATGCTTGAGCGCATACGTAGACAATGTCTGGATATGCATTTTATACCCAGTGTTCTGGTCTCTAGACACAGCGTAAAACAAAATATTTTATATACCTCTAGATCTGGACAATAAACGTTTATACCACATAAAAAGGCAGTGGTTTCTGGAATGCTTTTGATAATTATTCGTTCCATTATCAGTGATTTTAGGTTTCGATGTAAATCTCTAACACTGATCTATAAGGTTACCAAATAAATTAAGTACATGAATAAATGTTAAAAAATAATTGATTTGTACAATATATAAACTGTTAAACTACACTTACATCATTGGCATCAAATAATTGATAGCTCAAATTTAGATGAGTTAAATCTGGGCATTTTGCTTCTAATCGTATTAAAAACTTGTGGGAGACTGAGGAGTCATAAGTCGGTATTTCACTACCTTTAATAGTCATATGTGAAGTATATTCTCTGAAATAATTAAAGTATATGTTTTCCATGGATCTTTCATACTTTTCAAGATGCACACTTTTCCAAAGTGTCCAGTCATTGCTGACTCTTGCCAAAGTTGGGCACACACTACAAAACAAAGAGAATTTCAATTAAATACAATTCATTTTATTGTGGAAAGAATGCACTTACAGTGACATCTTAGCAAGATTGTCATTCGAAAGATA
This sequence comes from Stegophylla sp. TES_Ste_2020, assembly GCA_025469315.1. NCBI lineage: Eukaryota > Metazoa > Arthropoda > Insecta > Hemiptera > Aphididae > Stegophylla > Stegophylla sp. TES_Ste_2020. The sequence goes on along the minus strand of JAIPRM010007827.1, from coordinate 5,005 downwards.
TTTAAATATGTGCATGATGACATCATCACATAGATTTTCAATGCTGAGTACTTCCTTGGACGACGATTGCGGACATGCTGTAGTCGACTCATCAGTTTCATCCACTTTTGGTTTCTTTGTATCGTTTTCATAACACTCGTCGTCGTCATCCAGTGGTCTCTTGTTGTTGATATCCATGTTGTACAATGATTTCTAACCGAGGATCTAAATATTACTATTACACGATTGCGATTACTTATAGGACGGCGGGGAAATGGCTAAACAGATTCGGCTAGCGGCTGCAAAACGGAAGAAAAACAAAACAAAACGAGAAACGTAAACGCAATACCAGTACAATAACGATCACCCAGTGTACCTCCTAGGTCTCAAACGAATGCGTAGAAACGATGAAGGAGGGACGCGACATGCCACACGGCTCCTGTTGATTTTCTGGACCTAACAATGAGAGAAGATCGATGTGCGCAAGACGAACGTTCGACAGCAATTCGCGGAAACTAATAACTATATGTCGCCTATGGCGAAAGGGTGAACATCAGCAGCTAGCTACAGCTGCTGTTGCGACGGTCGCTCTAGATGGCGATGCCCAAGGGAAAAGAATCGATGAAACTGGAAAAGCAATAATGAAAAAAAAAAAGTTACAATCGCAAATTCTACCCAAACACTGATAACGACAATAAATATTTTTATTATTATGCGTCGTGATTTTTTAAAATTTACCACAAAAGAATTTTTATGTGTACTACTATGATGGACTTCTACACTATACTTTTCGCCGACAACACGTCAACACTGGTCTGATCTTCGTTTCCAATATTTTTCATCACCATCATATTGTTGTTATGGTGCTCTCGTTTTGTGATAATAGTCGGCGCGATAAACATGATAACTAATATTTACGTTTGACTTCAACATGCTGAGTGCGACAACATTCAATTTTCTCTAATTGGAACACCTTACGGGACGTGCAAAACGGTTCTTAGTCTAATTAAGATTTGCTCTCTGCCACTGTCGAATTCGAAAAAATGGTAATATTACTTTGTCAATTAGGTTGTTTGTCGTTGTGTTATATTCTGTCATTAAGTGTAAAAAAAAAACTTATTGATCTTTAATTTCCCACAGCTTTTCTACTCGTTTTTTAAATCACTTGTCGGGAAGGACGTCGTTGTTGAATTGAAAAATGATTTAAGGTGAGTGAATTTGTATCAATTATTCACAATTGACTTTATAACAGATAAACTCTTTTACAACTATAAGAGAATATCTAACTGGTAACTGTGTGAAATTAGTTTCCAATTTTCTAGAGTGTATAAAATACTTGTATACCTGGATCCGTGCATAGGAGTTTGTAAGAAGTGCATACACACAGTGAGCTATGACTACAGGGGTGCCAAAATCTATTTCATAATCTGTGTAATATTATTTAAGATTAACCATCAAAATTACTGAATTTATTACACTGATTTTTGAATATTTGGGCCTATATTTTTTGTAGTCCATAAGTAATTGTTTTTATCTGATTTCTTGTTATATTCTAGTGTAGGTACTACCTATTTTAAATATTAAAAATATATTATAGAATATATATTAATTCATAGTTATAATATACGTTTTTATTGTAATCAAAAGAAAAGGTTTGTGTCACCACAAGACATCCATGTTGGAATGAAATAAAAAGTTATGGAAAATATAGCTTGAACAACCCAAAATTGTATGCACTTTTACAACTAAAAAAAGGAATAAGCATGCTTAATTGATCACTGTATATTATATTTGAGTATAGTTTGTTGGAGAATTATAAAGATTTTATTATTTATTTAACAACAGTTAAAAACACGAATATAATAGCTTAATTTGTTGTCAAATAAAAAAAATTATTTTTATAAATTATACAATTTTCGAGTCATATAAAATATGATAAAGAATTTCTAGTGTACACATAACATACTACAAAGTACATGTAAAGTGTACCTACTTATTGATTATTATACTGTAAAGGATAACTTAAAACATTATGTACGTAAGGTGACCCGATATATCTGATAAAAAAATAGTATGAAATATAACTGTTTATGTATTTTAGGGGCAGTTTTGATGATTTAGCTAGACACATAGTTAGTCTGGTTAGAGTGTATACTATATATCCATTTACTACCTAACTCTAACCAATGTTATTCATTGCATATACTTAATACACCTATTATTAATTTTGTTTCAGTATTTGTGGCACATTACATTCTGTTGATCAATATTTGAATATCAAACTTGTTGATATAAGTGTGACTGATCCTGAAAAATACCCACATATGGTAATTATTGTTACTTCAACTTAAAACCAAGTAAACAAAATTGTCTAATCAATATTTAAACTTTTAAGGCTTCTGTAAGGAACTGTTTCATCAGAGGTTCTGTTGTTCGTTACGTACAACTGCCAGCAGATGAAGTTGACACTCAATTATTACAAGATGCTGCACGCAAAGAAGCAACAGTAGCTCGCTAGCTTGTTTTTATATTTAATTTTAATTAAGGGATTTATCATTAAGAAATAAATATAGAAATAATTTTTGTTTATAATTTTAAATTCTTTAAGAACTATAATATTTAATTGAAATAAAATTCTTTAAAGATACATAAAAATTAAGGTGTATTCTTTGATGTAATTGGATTATTTTTTTATTTTTATTCTGACATTTGATAGTTATTTTCTATTCATCAAAATGTATGTTTTAGAAGCACAAATTCTCACAATTTTTACCTTATTTTTCTGTTCACATACTAAGAGTATTTCTGAATTTATTGACTATTTTACATTGTTCTTATTTAAAACATTTGATAACGGTTTAAAATTAGTTAAAAAAACTAACTAATGAAGCTGATCACAATTACGATGAAACATATCTAAAGATTATATTTTTTTAGATTAAACATTTGCTAAGAAGTTGTAGATATGATAGTTTCCTATTTGATTATAAATTTAAATATAATTTTAATATAATTGTATCAGTTAAATTACACATATATGAATCATTTACAAATTAAAAAGTTGATCATCATGGAAATTAATTGTGTGATATATTGAAGATTTGTTCATCTAGATCAGTGGTTGTCACACTTTTCTAGTCAAGGGCCACATACGACAATGTGAGGCATGATGAAGGGCCGCACACCATCGGCATAACTAGGGGGCTGAGCCCCCCTAGTTATGGGCTCAGCCCCCTAAAAGCATTTCTAGCTCCTGTTGAAATTTATACCAAATCCTCTCAAAAGCCAGGACAAACTTTTGTCTTATGATTTAGTAGATATTAGTGATTTAATTATGGTATTATTTTATACTATCATACCTATTTATGTTTGAAACCAACATGTGATTATTATTATACAACATGTTATAAAATATAAGCGTATTACGTCTAATATATACGTATGTATACAATGTATAATATGTAAATTCAGTGTACAAACACACAAAAATGAAATAATAACTTTTATTCTGGTCGAATTTCCACTATATTACAAAGTAAATTTAGTGATTTAACTATATTACACATAGAACGAAAATTGTCAAATAAATAATGATATTTTGAAAGAATTTTCACCTAAATATATGCACATTCAATTGTAAAATAATTTTATTTTGAATTGACATGTTTATGTTATATATTCATAATATTTTGTTTTTTTGTTATTATATTTTTATCATAAAAAATAGACCTTACAGCTAAGTATTTTTTTTTTAATACTCTCGAGTCAGGGCAATAGCCCCCTTTACTAATAAATCCTAGTTACATCCATGCCACACACTTTTAATAATAATTAATCATTTATTTATGTAATTAAATTCCAATTACATGAATTACATATTTGTAAGGACAGTGTTCGTATTTAGATATGTTGGTTTTGTAACACAATTACTTGGTTCAAAAGCTTTAATTTCTAAACGTAGGTATATTTAGTAATCAGAGGCAGAATAAGGGGGCTTTAAAGAACTTTCCCCCCAAAACTACTCTTAGTCCTCCAAGATTTTTTGAAAACTGTATAGTTTATGTTAAAGATAATGTTGTAATTGAGGTGTAGTATTTCTTTTTAATTGAAAAAATGCTTACAAATAAAATAAATAAGCTTTTTTAAAAATAATGTACAAAACCTCTGAAGTGGTTTTAAAGTGGAAAAAATATATTTTATAGGAAATATTTGTATGCAAAATTATATATGACCGAAACATAAATGATAAAAATCTATTAACATGGCTTATAAGTGTTTTACCTTTTACTAGTTGCCATCAACCATGTTTTCGGCATTTAAAATATAATATACCAGTTGTCTTCAACTAAATATACCAGTTGGTAGTTGCTCTCAACTAAATATACCAGTTGGCAGTTGCTCTCAACTAAATATACCAGTTGCCTTCAACCGAATTTACTAATTTTCAATAATTACAAATTGGGGAATTTTATCAAAATGAGTTTTATTAGTCTCATTAAATAATTTCAAAGTTATTTTATTTCACTGATTTTGGTACAATAATAATTATTAAAATAACATATTTTCTTAGATTTTTATATTTTACATAAATTATTCTTTTACAAATTACTGTCACTGATTTAAGACGCGGTAATTTTGCGCGACAATCGACAATTCGTTTGCGGATCAAACAACATCAAATTAAACCACGCATACGTAGCACACAAAAGTAAAATGCAAATCGAAGTGTGTCCAGCATAAAACGCTAAAACTCGTATATTTAAGAGGGTATCTATCCTTAAAGTTATTATGTCAATGTTTAGTACTACAAAATTTGTACTTATTAGTAAGGCACGATATTGGTAGATTGTTACTTTAATTTCGGTCGCGACACACTAACTTAGTGTGAAACTAATTGTGATATATATATATATATATATATACAGGGTGTTTCTGGATAAATGTGCCAAACTAAAAATTATGAATCTACACCTAAATTGGAATAAAAAATGTAAATACACTATGGTTTGAATCTCAACAAAATTTG